>VYZT01019420.1:16076-68470 GCA_013400735.1 Pomatostomus ruficeps | reverse complement strand
TTTTTTTTTTTCCTTCCCTTTCCATAGTTCTAAGTCATCCTGTTGTTCTTAGCAGCCATGAAGGCCACAAGTTAATCTCCTGGTTTGTTTTCTTTTCCTGCAGGGTGCTGTACCCAAAGGTAATGCCACAAAAGAGTTCATCGAGAGTTTACAGCTAAAGCCAGGACAGGTGGTTTACAAGTGCCCAAAGTGTTGTAGCATCAAACCCGACAGAGCACATCACTGCAGGTAAAGTCTTTTCTGAGGATGGCTCTTTCATCAAGACCTCAAGAATTATTCACCAGTGTGCCTTGCTATTGGAGTCTGAGACTGGCATACAAATTCTGTTGCCAATAGTACCAGACATGACATATTTCAGCTTCTCAGAAGAAACCTCATACCTTTTCTCACAAATTTTCATATATACAAGGCCAGGGCTACTTTGTGCAAAGTGAGAAATACTTTAAATTTTTGAGTGCTGCCTTGGCTCCAGACTCGTAACTGATATTCCATAAATTTTCATGTAAACATGGCTTGGAAAGAGACATTCTATACCAAAATGCAAAGAAATCCATGAAACATCTCCCAAAGGGTCAGTGTCTTTTCCATTTTTGTTGTTATGCACACACCCATTTGTCTAAATGTGTATTCTACTTAGGAGTGACATTTAAGTTAAAACTAAAGTGCAGGTAACTGTATATATTTTTTAAGAGTTCAGACTTCCACATTTTCATTGAGTACTGTGACTTTGTTCTGTGCTGTGTGATAGATCAGTATGCCTACTGATCTGTCATGTCCTTTCTTTTTCTGGTAGGATAAACTTCCCGGAAGAGAGTAACTGGTAGTGAGCTTTTTAGTACTAAAGGCAGTGAGCAAAAAAATAACTACTTCCTAAAATTCTCTTCTGCTTTTAAAGCAAGCGAACCTGCTTTCCAGTAAGTAGTTAATAAGTTTGCACTGGTGTCACTTCCTTACCTGCTCAAAAACCAATACATACAGAGCAAGCTCGTACCTGGGCTACTGCTGATTCGTGCAGTGGTCTTGTGGGGAGGGAAGTACATGATAATGAGGTGAGCAAACTTGTCCTGCTGTTTGCTTTTTTTATATTTGTTTTCAGAGCTTCAGCTTGCAAATGTTTTTCTTTTTTTCTTGTGGTTTTTTATTTTTTTAAATTTTAATGAAAATCAGGAGTTGGTTATTCAGCAGGAGCAATGTGATCATGCCTATCACTTATTAATGCTGCTGTAAAATCCCCTCTGACAGCTTTTCAATTATGAATGAAACTTCACATCTAAAATGCTGTCTTGATGATGTGTAGGTAAATGAAAAAGACTCTGGCTAAACACAAAGCTTTGTCACCATGGTCCTTTTTTCTGTCCTTTAAAATAAGTTTTTAGACATTAAGATTTGGGAAGGTGATCCACTGAGCACTGATGCTGTTGAGAATCTTTAGTCAAACATTTTTTTGTGGCCTAGGGAGATTTATTAGACTTTAACACGTCAAGGTTGAGCATATGCATCAGCAGGAGATACTGCTAGCTGTATGCCAGAGGGACCAGGGTGTTTTTGATTAATGTGCTATTTAGTCAGTCTCCTGTGCCCAGTCAACTAGTCCTGCCAGCATTTGGAAGCTGGATGGTTGAGAGGGGGAAGGTGTCTGAGTATGGGCAATCCCTGCTGCCTGTAGTGTTTAGTTGTGGTTTCTGTGTTTCCTTTTCCACCAGCTAGCTTCCTGTTCTACCTGTCATCCAACCATTTTTGGTATGTGTACATGGAATAAAACCTTCCCTCCCAGCCTCCTCTCCTGTCTCTCTCACGTCTGTGGTTTAGCTGCTTCAGGTTGTGCCTCTGGGGAAGTAGGAGCAGTTGAAGGGTTGCTTGGGTGCTCATCTCTCTCAAGAGCCCAAGGGAGGTGTGTGCACACCTGCCCTCAGGGAGGCATCCTCCTCTGCCACCTGCCTCGCCTTACCCCTTCCTTTTGTTTTAATCACAATGATAGATACTTGTCATACAAAGTGTATTATCTGGCAGATAACTTGTTTTTACTGGGCCTGCTGGTTTTAGACCCCATGTAGCTCACAATAATTTTAAGCTGCTTGTTCTGGCAAAATGAGGCTTTTCTCATTTCCCACTGCACCTGCGGCTGACAGGTAGTAGGGCACCCAGGTTTGCCTGAGGAGAAGCAGCTCCTGATCTGGCGCCGTGCTGGGAGGCTGGGGCCTGCCTGCCTGGGCTTTCATTTAGGATCAGGCCTATAGCAACTCGTTTGTTTTTCAGGCATAGCACCATATCCTTGGGGATTATCCCCTCCCAGCGTGTAATTGAGTGAAAGGCTGTTCTCACAGAGAGGTTTTCTATTATTTATTCATACATGCTGATAAGAACATGTTTATGTTTTCATTTGAGTTTCCCTTAAGTGTTTGACTGTTGAAGTTTATTATTTATATTAAGGTCAAAATGCTTTTCGTTGTAAGAAGAAAAATAAGATTAGCAGAGTGCTCAGTCCTTTCTGTTTCATTGCTGCCAGAATTGTTCTGGAATGGCTGTTTCTTCTGGGTCTATTGTTTGTTTGCTTTGGGGTTTTGTGTTTTTTCATATTTGGTTTCTGTGCTTGTTTGTGCAATGTGGTATCAGGAGACTGCCTTTCGTCTCCTATCATTTGAGAAAGCAGCAGAGAAAAAGACTTCCTTTATTATGTGAGTTGAAGCAGTTACTGACTAAGCAAGAGAATGATGTTCAGAAAAAGTAATAATGTTTTAATTATTTGACTTCCAGCCACAATGTGCACGCTGGCAAGAATTTGAGTTTTGATTTTATTAGTCTGGTTCTGTGAAGTGCTTTAACATCTAATTTCACCTTGAATGTATATTGTGGTACCATCTTCCTGACTGACTGCCACAGCTATTTTCTGCTAGTATGTGGCTTACCTTGATGTCAAGAATCTTTTCTAATACCTTATTTAATTTTCTTTTTTTGCCAGTTCATGCTACCAGTAAGTGTTGGCAAATAAACCTTACTGTGTTATTAGCAGCTCTGAAAAGTATCTTTATTCATTACTGCCTTTTATACCTTTGTGGTTTCTGTTTGGTTTTAATCTGTGGACATTTTTACAGGCCAAATAAATTAAAACTAAACAAAATCACAGATTTTTTCCATCTGTCCAAATGTATTGTTCAAGCCATATTTTGGAAAGCATCACTGATGTGTGGCATTAATTTTTGCAATGGTGGTTTCGTATTGCATGGTTCACTTGGAACAGGCTTAGCCTAGTAAGCAAACCATAAATATAAATATGGTGGCAAGTAAATTCTTTTAGATTCAGATTTCATCTCTGTTTCTTTTCCTTAATTTCTTTGTCCCCCAACCTGCTGTGAAACCTTGTGTTCCCGGAATGAAAAGTGCTGTTAATAAAGACCTGTGTTCTTTCAGTGTTTGCAAGAGGTGCATTCGAAAAATGGACCATCACTGCCCGTGGGTCAATAACTGTGTGGGAGAGAATAACCAGAAGTACTTTGTACTGTTTACAGTAAGTATTTTGCAGGTGCTGCTTGAGGTTGTCCAGTGGGAAGTGCTGAAATGCAGTGTGTAGTCTGGAGCACCTCCCAGGGCTGGTGTTCTCTTCCTTCATGTTTTGGAAGAGCTTTTTGGGAACCTGCTACAGGCTTCTGTTTCACTGATTAGGGAAAACACACACACACACATCCCCACACACACCCCCATCCATCCACAGCAATGGGAAAAGGCATCACAGGAAGCATTTGTCAGGGTGTTTTGAGGTTTGTACTGATGGTTGTTCAGCACCTGTTTTGTAATGTGAGTAGTTTATTGTGGTGTTGAGCTCTTTGAGGCAGGGGCCCTCCTTTTACATAACACAGCTGCTGGTAGGGTCCCAGGCCATATGTGGGTTTCCTAAACATGGCAGTTGTATGAGTACTTGTGTGGGATCGTGTAATAAGAGCTGTTGCCACATCTTGAAGAAGGAGTGGGAGGTCTGCATCCCCTTGGATAAGAATTATCCACCTTTTAATTGCAAGTGGTTTATTTTTGTACTTGAAAACCAAGGAGGTGCTTGACTTTTTGTACTATATCTGTGGCATCGTGAGTAAGAAAATGGGAGTACAAACTTGAATACTGCGTATTTCGGGAAGGTTTGAAATGTGTTTCATCAAAGTGAACTGCAAATATCCCGTGGGAGTAGTGTGAACATTACAAGACTGAGTTTCAGTGATGCTCCGTTTTATTAATAAATCCTTTGAGACATCTGTAGGTTTGAGGAAGTATGTTCTCATATTACCAAGCAGAAAGGAGGAGATTTTCAGTTAAATGAAAGGCTTAGTGTTCTATGGTGTGGTTTGCAAGGATGTGGATTACAGAACAAAATGAATCCCATTTCTTTCTTATGAGCAAGTGGGGTTTTTTACCTTGAGAAGTGAGCTGGGTGTTTTAGTCCTATCAAAAGGATTTCAGTTTCTATTAAAACTCGGTATCTACTTGGAAGCAGACTGTATTTAACACTTAATTTTGTTGAGAGAAACAAAATAAGGGTTGCTGGTTTTGTTCTTGGATATTCTTTATGACACATGAGGAAGTGAAAAACAGCAGCATGCTCAACTTACAAGGAAAACCAGATCACTCCCCTATTGCCTTTTACTGCTTCCAGAGGTGTTTCTTGTTACGCAGTCTCTCTCACTTCTACTATCTGCCTGTCTTTGTCAGAGTTTGTAGGTTCAAGAGAGTAATTTTTTTAGCCTGTGTTAGTAAATTGTAATCTGTGTATAGCATTGCACGTACCTTTTGTTCTAACTTTTTGTTACATACACGTCTTATTACAAAGCCGAGACCTAGTTTAAACCAAAAATGATGAAGTACAACATATTACAGCCTGAGAGAAACTTTCTATGCCAGTGTGTGGCTCAGGAGAAAGTACTTGTTAAAAAAAATACATCAATTTTCCTGTACCTCATACCAGAAAGCAGATGAAATGCATCTTCTGGTTAAAACAAATTAACTGTTGTTTGTCTGGGAAACCACAGTGCTGTCCAGAGCAAGGATGTAAGCTCTGACAGCACGAGACCCTGATCAGTGTTACTGTTCTCTGAGAGCCGTGCAGCTGAGGTAAGGACAGGGAGCTGTGTGGAAGGAAGGCCACTCTGGGACACAGGAGGCTGCGTTTTGGATCCAGCTGGCGTTGAGTTCAGCAGTCTCCCTTGTGTTCCTCAGAGCTGTTAGTAAGGAGGAAACAAGTCTGTGTAGTCCTGGCACTTGCCAGCTTCATGGTGCTTTTTCAGGGGAGATGGGAGAGCTTGGGTGGTTTTTGGAGTTGTTTGTGGTTTGGTTTTAGTTTGAAATCTTAGCATTATGCTTTTAAATAAAGTGTTGGAAAGATTTAGCATTTTGGCCTTCAAACTCACTTGGTGCCTGTATTACATCCTTTATTTTTCAGATGTATATAGCACTGATTTCCCTGCATGCTCTAATCATGGTGGGATTTCACTTCTTGTACTGCTTTGAAGAAGACTGGACAAGTGAGTATAAACAAAACACCTTATTAAAATAACAGATTACCCTTTGAATAAGAACTTACAATGCAGTTTACTTGTTTCAGAAGAACGCTATCAAGGTTCTGCTATGCTATCTCTATCATTTTTTCCTTTTTTATGATCAGTCCTGGAACTTCATAGTTCTTTTTGACCTGCTGGAATCTCTGTCCTGAAAAGTCCTGTTTTAACTTACACCTGATAGTGCCTAGGAAAAAGCTGATACATAAAGACACTTAGGGAGTATGTGTGCAATAACCTACTGTTGACATGAACACAGCACTAATTTCCTGAATGCCAGCAAAAGATAAGAAGACTGTGTATGCTTTTTTGAAAGGGTAATGTGAATCATTCTTGCAAGACTGCCAGGAAAACATGCTAGCTCAGATCCAAAAATCCACCCTCACAAGAACAAACAATTCCTTTCCTCAAAAAAAAAAAACAAAACCCAACAAACCAAAAACAGAGCCCAAGCAGCTCAAAAAAGCCAAACCAAAAAAGCTCAGCATTCACTCTGAAGTAGTCAGTGAGTAAATTTTCACAAATTTACTCACTGTCTATTTTCTTAAAACCACAAATGGCTATAGGAAATCCTCAAGGTAATGCTGAGTTGAACAGCAAGGTGTCAAAGAATGTGTGCACATGTATGTAGTGCTTGTGACTATTTTTGAAAGAGGACGAGGGCTTTTTTCTTGGAATTTCAGCAGTGTTATCCAATATAATGACTGGATTTAGTTTATAGTACTGTAGAGGATACACAGATGAATTGAATTTGACAAGGTTGTTCTGCACTTCAAAACTTTGTGGAACAGCTGCCAGCTGTCACTGAGAACATCTGCATATGACTGCAGTGGCCAGGGCCATAAGGGAATGATACATCAAAAGGCAGTTTCCTTTATCTCCTTTCTCAGAGCCTGTTCCTGCGGGGAAAGCACTTTCCTCCCTGTCCCAGGTTTAGGTGGCAGAACAGAGCTGTTAGGAGAGATGGAAATGTTGTTCCAGCTGCCTTGTGTTTGTGCAGATTGTGTTAGTCCCTGTTGATGGTGTATCTGTTCAAGCTTAAGGTCTCATGAGAAAAATACAGGCTTTTGGTGAGATTCTTAGATTTTGAAAAAATCTGGAGATGTTCTGACATTTACAGCACTCAACACTATGACTTTGGCCCTAAAACATTCCTTTCTTCTACTCCTCCTTTCTAATTACCTTCTTGGGGTTTTCTTTCAGCTCTTGCTTGAGTTTGCATTATTGAGTATGAGGAAAAATAGGAATTTGGCTTAATCTGACTTGCTTTAAGTTACGGCTTAGACCAGTTATGAAAGGAAGCACACCCTGGTTTTATGCTGGTGCTACATATCCTCATGTCCTGCCTGCCAGCTTGAGATTTCTAATGGACTTATCACTGTGGAAAATCTGTTAAGACTAAGGTTTAAGAGAAGCTCCAGGTGAAATGGAGTAGAATGGAGTCCTAGCTGATGTGGTGGGGAAACACCAAAATGGAAAATAAAGTTACCATCTTGAAGTGTTGCAGGGGTTTTGGTGGGTTTTTTCGCTTTTTTGAAACTTGAGGGAGTGGTCATTTTATGGTTGAATGTCAGAGCTTCCCTGTGTATTTTTCTGGGAATGGTGATCATAGAATTTATTTTTTAGTTCGGGTATGGAAAACACGTGGCTTAGCAGGTGTTTTGCAGCTGGTGCATTACTTGATGTCTACCCTTCCAACTCCATTGTTTTGTCTTCACAGAATGCAGTTCCTTCTCTCCACCAACTACAGTGATTCTCCTCATCCTCTTGTGTTTTGAGGCTCTCCTATTTCTCATCTTCACCTCAGTTATGTTTGGGACCCAAGTACACTCCATCTGCACTGATGAAACGGTGGGTGTCTCACACTCTCTCCTTCACCCTGTCTCTCACCATTCGTAGAAGCAGTGATGGGCTACAGGGTTTTACCTCACAGCACAGGGAGTCCATGCACCCTTTGGGGAGAGATCCAGTGTAATAAAGCTGAGTTAGCACAGTGCTAGATGGTGCTCTCTGAAGGTTACTGTGGGAAGTAGGGTGCCCCTGTGTATTGGCTGGGATGCTGTCTTGACAGTACCTCCCATAAGGTAGCTGGAATTCCTTTATAGAGAGTATTTGTCCCTGTGGATTAGAGAACCTTTTTCCTTTAACGAAATGCTTTTACACTGGTATTGTCTGAAATTCAGCTGTGTGTGTCCTGGTTGTCACCATTCACAGGTTTATGTGCTGGAAAGCCAAGATGAATAGGTGGGGGAGGAATACACACACACACACACACACACACACACACACACACACACACACACACACACACACACAGACACAGACTTCTTTTAGCCTAGAAGGTTTTCCAGTCTTAGCTACCTGTTTAACAGTTCAAAAACTCTTTCAGAGAGAAAAAGAAAAGGGAGTGGAATAGTCTAATGGCAGTCTGCTGGATACAGTCTGCTGCAAATCCAACAAGTCATCCTGAATTCAAAGGTGGCATAGGAAAGATTATATAGTAATATTGCAGTCCTAAATCCAGGTATTTTCCCACTTGTGTAAAGATGGAGCTGGTGACTCCTTGGGGTGTTCCCACACTTGTGAATACTTCCACTCTTCACCAAGCATGTTCAGGTAATTGAATTAACCAGAGTGGTTGGAGAGAAGTGACAGCCTTAGAAGAGTGACAACTCTTCTTTCCTCCCCTGCCTCCTTTAGGTTTCTTTCGCCTTGTTTGCCCATGGCCAGTTGTAGCTAGAATAGGTGGTTTTGCTGCTGTCAGAGAGCCGTGACTGGCATTATATGCTGTACAGGCCCATTGCTCTGAGCCTTTTTTTGCAGTGCTTTTTTTAATGCTTGGCTTCTGCAAGAGGCTGATGTTCCTTCCACCTGTCTGTGTTCAGAGGAAGACTTCACTGTTCTTTCTGATGGGGAGAGCCCCAGGAAGAAGTACAGTGTGGTACACATTCTGCTGAGCTTGTATTCATCAATAAGTGTGTAAATTAGCAAAGCTGCCTGTGAAGTCATCATTTGAATTTCTCTGTCTTTGAAACCTGACAAGAAATTTTAGAGACTGCCTCCTACAGCTGGACACCCAAATAAGTCCGCAGATTTTCCCTTCCACTCTAATTCTGGGGACTTGTAGATGTTAAAGAAACAATGCCACATTCTAAAATAAAAAAAAAAAAATGAAATATGGTCTCCCCCTGTTGGGTTGTGGGTTTTTATTTTTGGGTGGTTTTTTTAATATGTACCAGTAAGGATTTTGCTCCATGGAATGTCTCATTGTTGGTTTGCAAGCATTGAGCCAGCTGTCTGGCAAGCAATCTGTCTTGAGCAGAGGAATATTTTCAAGTGAAGTGCTTCTTGATGTGCTCTCTTGCAGTGTTCTAATTCACATTTTAGAGACAGGGCTGTGTGTTGCCCTTTTTTCACCTTTCTATTTCAGTCACTGGGAGACTTCATTCCTCATCTTGGCTACGCTGTCCCGCCAAGACGGTTCCTTTCTGCATGAAGGGACCCAGAACGCTGCTATTTTGCTGTTGCCTCTGGAGGTGACATTTACCAGGGATCAGCACAGCTCCTGCAGTTGACCCCTGTTGTGTTCATCAGAGCTCGGAGCATCAGCAATTTGAGGCACGCAGACGTATTGCAGCGCATTTAATGCGCAGCGTGGGAGACACATGTAGGTCAGGAGAAACCTTACCTTGCAAAAGATGCAGAGTCAAGGAACAGAGTGATCTGCTGGCTGCTGCTGCTGCCCGTGGGAGAGTGATGCTCTCCAGTGACTGCTCTTTACTCATTGTGCTTCTGAGGCAGCCAGGCAAAAATGGCTTTCCTGAAAGGCCAGATTCACTTCCCGGGCTTTAGAAACAATATGGATTTATTTTTTTTTTAATGTTTAACTAGTGAATGTTTCAGCCTATTGCTTGATGGCTTATTTTTGTTCTGCCTCTACTAAACCTTTACTAAACAATGCCAATGATTTCTTCAAATCAGTATCTTATTTCACCCTCTCTCCCTGCTGTCAGCCCGTGCATGTTTTAGTAGTGATTCTAATGACATATGAAGAGGCACCAGGTAGACTCAGTTACACTGAGCCATGGGCACTTCCTGAACTTGCTTGGTGAATCTGGGAGCATTACAGAGATTATCTTTGGATTTGTGGGTTTTTTGATTCTTTTTTTTTTTTTTTGTCTGCAAGCTTGTGATGGTTTCTTCTAAAACTTTTCCATCTGGTTAGCACATAATGCATTCAGCCATTAAAGCACATACTTTTTGTTTGGTTTGAAGTGGTGGGGTTTTTTTTTAATTGACATCAGAGGCAATTGGATGGCAGGTCTTAAAATGTTTCTGAAGTATGTAGGTCTGAAGAAAATGAAAGTAATTTTATTTCCAAGGAACAGTTTCTAGCTTTAGTATTTTTTAATATAAAACAGCAAGAAGAAAAGGAAAGTCATTTGTATTTTCTTACTCTGTCCTTTGGGTAAGGCGTAACTGAGAGTAGCCCTTGCCCTGAATCCAGAACTACAAAATCTGAGTATTTGACTGAAAATGTGATATTTCTGTTTTCAGGGAATAGAACAGTTGAAAAAGGAAGAGAGAAGATGGGCTAAAAAAACAAAATGGATGAACATGAAAGCAGTATTTGGCCATCCGTTCTCTATAGCATGGCTTAGCCCATTCGCAACACCAGACCAAGGAAAAGCAGACCCGTACCAGTACGTGGTCTGAGGAATTCCTGACCAGCATTTCCACTAAAATAGAAACATATTACAGCACTACTGTTACAAATTTTCCATGAATGTTTAAAACAAAAAGCAAAACGAACTTTTTTATGTCTTATTAAATGGCTGATAATTGCAGAGGAAAAAAAAGCCCTGTATTCCACCATTTTAGATAACTCACTCTCTCTGGCTGAAACTGCTGCTGCTTTTTTTTTCCCCCTTTTTTTTTTTTCCCGCTTTCTTTTTTGTCACATTAACTTTACTGGCATTTGTTCTGCTTTCTGTATGGCATAACTAATGTGAAGGGGATCTTCTCTTCTCTGTTATGACCCATCTCTTCTGAGTAAATTCTCATGCTGTCTCCCGACTGTGATGAGCTCTGTGGATGACATGTGAGTGCCAACAGCCCTACACAGACACCTTTGGACTTCCTGAAGGAGCACATTGCTCTTTCATAAGTGAACTTGGAATGGGGAAGCAGATACTTCACGTACCAAAAGGTGCAAGACCAGAAGGCAACACAGCAGGAGAGCCAGTTGACCTGGTGATCACAAACAGTTAAAGTACTTAAACGTTGCCAACACCAATTCCCACTCCACCCTCCTTTTTCCTTCCAGCCACAGAACTGATTCCATCTTTCTGGCATTATTTTGTCTGTTCCCTCCCTTGTGTGCAGGAAATTGTTGCCCCTTTAGGATAACTGTGGCAGATTTAGAAGACTCTTTGGATTATTACATGCCTTACACTTCCAGGAAAGAAAGAAAGTTAATTTTCAAGTGTTTAGAATAGCAGAATCATGGTTTTTTGTGTGTGTTTGTCTTGGTAAACGACTTGTTAGAGCAATGCCTGCTAAACGATGTTAACGTGAAAAACTGACATGAATGCCCAGATTACTATAAAGACTAGTATTGATGGGATGTGTAAGTGTTCCGGGGTGATTGATTCTATATTGTTAGCGTTGCCCTGGTTTAGAGCTCTGTAAATCTCTTCTCCTAGTTATGCATACATGTGCTTGTGTGTAAGCACACACACATATATGTGTAGGGGTTTTAAATTGGGAAATATTTATGGTAAGGAGCATGCATGCTGTTATGAACTGTGTGGTGATGAAAGTGGGAGGGACAGAAGGCATTCCAAAAACGGGTAGAGCTAAACCATTCATGACTACAACTGACATCTTGTGTTCAGGCAGGAATTTTATTATATTTTTGATTCACAACTCCCATGGGCTCATCAAATGAATTGCAAACAAAGGAAATACACAAATCAGCTGTGTCTTTGACTTCCAAGGAATCTTTGCTTTCCTAGGTTTAAAATATTTTTCTGGAAACTGACCTGTTTAGACTGCTTCAAAGCCACGGGGGAAGGGAGGGAAATCAGGGAAGGAGAAATTTATTGGATGTCTCATTTTGGAAGTAATGTGAATGCTGCATCTTTTCAATCTGTCAATGCTTCCATATGGAAAACAAATGCAATAAAACTTTTCCAAAAACTTGTTTGCTGTTCTTTCTTTCTTCACTCCAAATCTTGGGAAAAATCTGTAATGGTTTTCTGAACTTTCACTTCTGTATGCGAGCAGGCAGAAGCATCTAAAGGTTAATTAACTTCAGTGTTCAACTTCTAAGTTGAAAAATGAGTTAATTGGTAATATACAGATCTGTTAATCAGTGGTTTATTTCACCACTTGGGAGAGGCTGTAACTCTGGTTTTAGTAGTGATGGTGTTTCTCAGAGAACGCCCCCAGTTTAACAATTAAGCTGGATCTTGGGCCATGGTCAGTGCAGCCAGTGAGACGTGCAGGTGATAATTTGACCTGGTGGAGAGTCTGGCCCTAAGGCTGCCTGGATGCAAAATCAGATACAATCAGAGGGGAGAGGCTTTAATCACCTACGCAATTAACTAATGAATGCATCTCTCTATAGTTCACTGCTTCAAAAATTGTTTCGATTACAAATTCTACATCCCAGTTTGGGTTTAATTGCCCTTATTAGCTAGGCGTTCTGGAGGAAGATTGGTTACATTGTTCTGGTATTTTGACCATTGTGGAAAAGTGTGTAACTACTGAGTTTTTCTTGTTTCGAACCAAATGCAAATTGTTTAACAGCATTATACAGTACTGATATTTTCAGTCAAACGGTTTGTTTTGTTTTTTGAATGAGGCACCATCACAGAAATGCCACTGGTACCTGTAATGTGTGTGTGGCAATAACCGGGGCCTTCAGCCTTCCTTGCGCTGTACAGCTTGGTGGTGCAGTTTGATGCAATTTGAATGGTGCTAAAAGTAGGTCAGTGTTAATATGAGAAAAGGAGACAGACTGATTTGCTGCTGGAAAGTATTTTCGTGGTCAGGACTACCTGATTTCAGGTGCTGGTTCTGTTTTAGTGTGGCCAAGAGAAACAGAAGGACAAACTCAATCAGAGCAGTTCTGTTTTGGAAAGCTAAGTGGTGCTCCAAGCAGAAATGAGTGCAAGGAACTGCTGTAAGGGAAGTGCTGCCTTAATGAGGATTTCCAATGGCAATGCTTCCTGGGCCTTCTCCCTAACTATCAATTTGTCTCAATGCTTGTCTTTGTGGTTCACTCTTTCATATCTTAAAAGTGCACTGAAACAAATTAATGCGTTTCTTCTAACATGCAAGAGCTGTCCTGCAGAACGCTTCTGGGCCAGCCTGTGCAGCCCACCATCCTCCTCTGGCACTGGGCAGGAGCAGACACCCAGGGCAGCAGTGGGATAAATGGGGTATATCCTACACCATTGCAGTGGTCACAGGTCAGCCTTGTCTTACTGTCCCAATGTTTGTGATACTGTGCCTCTTACTGAAAGAGGAGTGTCCAGTATTTTATATTTCTCAGCGTATGTCTTCTCTTTTCAGTATTGGTTCAGAGTTATGCAATTTGAAATAGGGAAAGGTGATGCTTTCTAAGCACTATTTAAAAAAAAAGTGGAATAGCTGCATGATGAGAAACAGGTGTTGATTTAATTCAATACACAAATTCTCACTTTCTAAAATAATAGAGATTTATGTAAGTATGATTTTTAAAAAAAAAAGTTTCATTAAACAGTAATGAAATGTCTTCAACAGCTGTGCATTCCTTCCATCTCCCTTAGATTCTTTCTAAGGCATAACCTCATGCCCTACTGACCATGTGGCTGGCAGCCAAAATTAGATCAAGATACAATTATAAAACTTCTGTTTATTTTGAATACATGCTGTGAAGGGATTAGTGAGGTCAGGCTGGGAGAGAGAAAGTATGCCCCTGGCTGCTCTGATGAGCTGCTCCCTAATTGGCATTATCACAACCTCAGCCTGACCTTGCTTATTGCCTTGGTTAGCAGATGCTGTTAGGAGCAGGTGAGCAAGGTTTTTTTGGGAAAGAAAGGATGGGTTACTGCCCAGAAGTGTTCCAAATCTATGTGATGCAGCAGGGTTTGAAACGGATTACACAAATGAGTGAGGGCAGGGCTGAAGCTTGTGCTCTCAGGGAAGGATTTAAATGCCTGGTGTCTGTCTCTCCCCCTGCTCTGTGCTGCTTGTTTTCCTTCTCTCCAGATGCTCGCAGGGTAACTGCTCCAGCCCTGCTCCAGCCAGGTTGTTACTAAGGCATGGGAAACCTCTGCAGGTCGCTGAGGAACCGCGCACACCCAAAGGTGCTCTCCTGCCTTAAGCTGCCAAAGCCTCTGCCTCCTGCTTGCACACCCGCTGGGTGCTGGAAATGCAGGATGCTGGAGGAAAAGCTCGTGGTAGTGCTAGAACGCTTTGCCAAGGGTCTGCTGTGCACAAACGCTGCTCCTCTCCAGCTTGCCCAGCAGGGAGCTGAGGTTGCGCCCTGGCTGTGGCACATCAGGTGTGGCATCCCAAGGGACTTGAGGCTGCAAGGGATTTTCCCTGGAGCACTGGAAACGGTACATTTGCAAGCTTGGGAGCACAGTGAGGTGCCGCAGGCGTGTGCTTTGCATTCAAAGTCCTTCAGGGCTTGAATTTTTCCCAAATTACAACCCTGAGGAGTTCTGGTTTGGTATTGCGTCATTTGTTTCCGCACATTTACTGCTGGGTTTCTCCTGAGTCAGCACGAGAAGCGGGGCATGAATGAAGGAATGAAGCTCACTAAAGCTTTGCACGCAGTGCTCTGGTTTATGGTGGTTTATGGTGTGTTTTCTCCCGGGTCTGCTCGTGCTGACTCAGTGTTACTGCAAACTGAGCTGCTGCTGTTGTGTTACTTGTGAGGCTGGCAGTGAGTGCAGCTGTGGTGCTGCTGAGCTGCAGTGTGTAGAATTAGAATGTGACAAGTGTGGTGTTCATCCAGCTCTTCTAAAACTGTTCTTTCTTACAGTTTTAACTGAATTTGTGCATTTTTTACTTTTCCTGAGTTTCTCAAAACTTGGATCCAGTCTTGCTTCTCTAAGAACAGGCTTTCTGTTTGGTCACTTGTATGTCATCACGAGTGGGTCATACACAGCTGCAGATCTGACTCCTCTCTTACATGGTACAGAAGATGGGCATAAAAAATTATTTCACACAGTGGTAGCCTTAAAAAAAAAAATCATTAAGAAAGTAAATTTTAGTTTCTTATTTCTACATGGAGAAGACTACCAGGAAAAAAATGGGGCTGCCCAAATTTGATGGATCTGTTCTTTAAGTACAATCAAAATGTTTGCTTTACTAAAAGTGACGTTCTTGGAGGGAGAGTGAATCAGAATATTGACTGACCAAAGCTCCGGTCCCATTCTGAAACCTCCACTTTCACCCGTAAAGATTTTCTCACTTCCCAGCAGGTTATCTGGCTTGCATTGTGATTTGTCTTTGACAATTTCGTAAATGGAAGTTGTGTTCTTAAATATTTGCTCTTAACCGGCACAGAGTGAGCTTCTAGTGACAAGCCTAGGTGTGGCGGTGGTAAATTCCTGATCACTGGAAAAAGGTGCAGTATTTTGGCTGTGTCAGAACTATTGTAAAAAAAATGCCCACACAAGGTGAAACTCTTAAGTTGTAACTGTATTTTGTCGCTCTTTGAAGGGATTCAAAAAGCCATGTGAGAAGAGGTCCATGTTTCCAAAAGGCTGGCTTTTCAGAAGCCATCTCTGTACCCTAAAAATTGATAGCAACTGACGCCAAAATGCATCAGCAAGATTCAGATTGTCCATGAATTTGATCTTGTGTGAGGGATTTGCTGTTAAATTTGGAGATGAAACTCTCAGTAATGCAGGGTGTCTGTCTTTGTCGCAAACTCAAACTGGAATAACATCAGCCTGGCTATAGGTAGGCAGTTCTGCATGTACGACAGTGCTTGGTGCCCAAATACCTGCTATGAGCGTGAGATGACTGTAAACTCTTCTCTTCTTGCAGGGTATTGAGCGACTTAAAAACCAGAAGCCAACCTGGGAGAAGATCAGCGGCTGGGAAGGAATGAAGCTGGCATTTGGCGGTGCCTTCTCCCTGGGTTGGTTCAACCCTTTCTCAAACCTGAACTGCGAGAGCCCAGCGCCGGCTGAAGCAGCTCCTGCGTCTGAAATTATGACCCAAGAAGAAATTGAGCAGTTTCTGGCTCGAGATGTTGCCATCCAAATGTAGCATGAATAAGCAAAGCGTCCTTCACAATGCCAGGAGAAGCTTTCAGGTGTTCCTTTCAATAACTACTTGCACTGGAGATTTGAGGGTTGTTTTTTAACATACTTTCTGGTGCATTAAAAAATTCAGGAGTATTTGTCTGGAACAGACACTACAGCACTAGCAGAAGCAATGCAAATCTCCAGAGAGAGCTTTGTAAGTGATGGGGTTCATAAGCTCCTTTTCAGACCTGTGTCAACTGCTTTATCGAGCTTTTCTTACATGGCCTTTAAGGACAGTTTGTAATTGTCAGATAGATTGGTTCCAGTTCCCAGAATTGTGCCATCCTAGGGAGTCTGGTTAATCTTGTGTTCTTACAGCCCTGTGGAGGACTAAATGTGTGATGGCAAGATTAGGCCATCTCTGAAGGTTTTCTGGAAAAATGCGTCCTCTTTAGCCCATCCCATCCCATTTCATAGGTGCTGCCTCTGGGTCACGAAAGTTGATGGTGTGCTGGTCTTAGCAGAGGTGGGATACAGGGCTATGGATGCAGCAGATGGATGAGCTCACCCTGGGTGTAATTCCCTTGGGCTCTAAAATATCTCCAAGGGTTAATTTTTACCCTCTGTGCTTGTGGGACTGCCCAGGACTGGAGGTGCTTGTTGGAGCTGGTGGGCTTGTGATGGTGCCAGGCTGGCGGGAGCATTCACCCATGGCCAGCACAGCTGACAGCAGGCAGATGTTGGCTGGGTTGTCGAGCTGCTGGTGCTGGTGGGGGGACGCTTTTGCCCCAGGGCTGTGGTTCATTCACATGTAAGATGTATGGAGCAGGAGCTGTCTGACTGAGCTCTGCAGCCCGGGGAGCAGGGAAGTGGTCTAGGCCAGGTACCAGGGCTATTTCTGCAGTCAAAGAGAGGGCGATGTGAACACCCTGTGATGGAGGTACTGCCTCTCTCCATTTGACTTGTCTGATTTCGATGTCTTCCTTTTCTTCTTTTCTTGATAGCTAGAGTTGGTAGAGGAGGAATAGTGCCTCTTAATCTTACTGGGGTTTAACATTGTCCTACTAGCACGTGCCATGACGCAGGGTTTCCCTGCACTAATTTTGCAGCCAGCTCCTGGGGAATGCTGGTGAACTTGCATCACTCGAAGAAGGCATCACTGCAGGTGGCAGTAGTTGCAGCAAAGTCGTGCAGAGGTGTTGGCAGCCGCTGCATCCAGATGCACTGCAAACACTTGGCATCCTCCAGATGTCAGGGTACTTTTAATTTAGACTGTTTTTCAATTGTTTTGTTTTTTATTTTTTTTTCTGTCATATCCCTTAGATTAATTGTCATTAAATTTGCAGGAGACTAGAGATGGCCTCTTGGTCCCCCTGCCCCCAGAACTTGTTTATTTTTATCTCCCCCTCCACTGTAACATGGACCAAAGATAACCGCTTCCTCTCAAAAGTAAGAGAAAGGAGTTTTTGGGATGAAAGCATGGTATTGTGAAAGACCTATATGAAGTTTTTATTATTTATAGGAGTAATATCAAATGCAATTTGTGCAAGTTTTTTTTTTTCTTCTGTTTTTTTTTAACCCCTCAGAAAGCATCTTGGTGTGCATTAATGGTGTGACATTCAGGCCTACTGTGGAGGGATGAGATTCTCTCCTGGACTTGTCCTCTGCCACAGCAGTCCCTTCTTCTGCAAATGTACTGGGAATATACAGAGTGCCTCGATTGTTAGGAGCACAGCTTGACTAAAATCCAGGGGCTATTTCCAAATAGTTGTCCTATCCCCTGCTCCCTCTGGGTGTCTGTTCTCTTTGTCAGTGAAAAATAGATCTAGAAAACGTCACTAGGAACTGTGTATTTATAACCGTTGGGATAAAGGGAAACAGCCACATTTGCGGGGAAATGAGGTGTCCTCTCGTGTCATTTAGACACGAGGTGCTGAAGGTCTTTGCCTGTGGTGTTGAGGGAAGCGTGGTGTTGAGGGAAGAAGCTCTCCTCCTTCTGCACTAGTCTACATTAACCTCTGTCAGCATCCCCCAGGAAAGGGACGTCAGGGGCCTACACAGATCTGTAAGGGACTTTCTGTAGGGAGCAATGGCGATGTTGAAGGAGGAAGAATAAGAGTGCCCTTTTTAGCTCGTGTTTTCTAATTTTGGCTTGCTGCTCCGCCTCCGCATCCAGTTAACATCCCTGCCTCTGGTGCTGTGTCTGCAGCGGGAATGGTGCTACAGGGAGAAACAAGTCCATGGCTGAAAATCACCTTGAGGCAGGCGTATAGGGATGTCAGCTTGGGAAAGACCCCGTGTGCTGCATTCCAGGGGTGCTTCTCAGAACAGGGGCCCCACTGGGGCATGGCTTTGGGTAGACATGGATGGAGGCAGCCTAATTTCTCCTCCACTCAAACCTGGTTCACTTCATCATGGGAACAGTTGTCATTTGCTTCTGTTTCCACCTCTCCTGTTGTTCCTCAGGTGCTGGCATTTCTGGGTTTGTTTTTTTTTAATAGGGGAAACGGAAAAGTGGTGTGAAGAGGAGGGTGAGAGCCAGAACAGTCATCTCTCCTCCTCCAGTTACAGTCTGAGTGAGAGACGGGGATGTGTCCCTGTGCCTTACACAGAGCATGGACAGTCAGCTTCAGCTCTGGTGCCCCCAAGACGTGCCAGGGTGACTTCCTATGCCCAGCAAATCACTTCTGGTGTTTCTTGTCTGTCAGTCTCGTATCCCTTGTTGTATCTCCTTTCTGTCTCAATGTAGTGTGACAAAAGTCAGAAATCACGGAAGTCTTTGCAAGTTGGAAAAACCTGTTTTATCCACAGGTTTAGTATAAACCTCCTTCTTTAACGATTGACTGGTAGCTTGAGATCAAATGTGATTTTCATGGAAACTAAACTCACGGTTTACCTTCTCTTCCCTCTACACACGGCTTGCCCTTTGTTGGAGCATGCCTTCATCTTTAGGCCATGCTGCTGTGATTCTGTCTGGCTTGCCAGGTCCCAGGAAAGACATCCTGGAGAGCCTGCTTTTGGTGCCCTAAATGTGTGGGGCTGGGGAGGATCCTGCTCCTGCACTGGGGGAGCATCCACTGGACTCAGTGGGGTCAGCTGAAGATCCCATCACTGCTCTGACATGAGGTGTTAATATGTGATGGACAGGGTCGTGGCAAATGTGGAAAGTGTTCTTGTACTTCTCACCTGGTGTCTTCTACAACAGGTTTTCTATGCAAGTAGAGAAATTTACATCTCTTGAAAAAATATATTTTTTTCTGTTTGTAACTCCTTTTTGTGCCTTCGGTCGCTGTTGTGCTTACTAAGGAACTCACACTTCATCTGCCAAGGACCACCTGCTCCTCCCTGCCCTGCGGACAGGATGCACATGGACCCTGCACCCACTCTGCCTGTGGAAGGAGCTCCCACTCCCTGCTGTGCCACCACAGGACATGGCCTTTCAGGGACCCTGTGCTGCTGTGGAGCAACACAACACTGTGGGCAGAGGGGCAGCAGGGGTCAGGGCAGCCTTGACCCCCTCCTGTGGCCCAGCAGCCACCCGCGTGCTCCTCTGGGTGTTCCCCAAATCTTTGAAACACAAGAGAGTGGTTAAAACCTTTTTGCCTTTTTATGTCCTGGTTTTTTTCCCTCCTCCCTTTTTATGGGCTGGCACATAACCAGATGTAGTCACCATTTATTTTTTCCACTCTACTGCCTTAATGCTTGAGCATTTGCCTTTTAAATAAACAAATAAATTACCCACTGTACTACTGTGTGACCTAATTTCCTCTTCACTTGTGGAAATGCTGGAAACCCCAGTGCCGCTCTGCTGCTGGCCATGCTGTGGGACAGAACAATCCCATGCTAAAGGTGGGCTCAGGAGCTGCTGGGGTGTGCAGTGCAGTGGTGGGCTCCAGCTGTGCACAGCTGTTGTCTTCTCCAGTGTGACTATGGCTGGATGTACACTGCCATTGAAGTTCTACCTGTAGTCCAGCAGCATTCAGGGTGGGAGGGGAAGAATAGAGATTGTACATTTCTAGGGAAGCACTGGTAATGCTGCTGGAGATGGCACTTCTTCCAAAACTACCTGAAAACCCCCAAAAGAAGTGGGATAGGAAGATGTATGAAAAATGGTGTTTGGGGAGGCTGTGCTGGGTTTGTTCTTTCTGTGCTCTTAAGACAAGGAAAGGCACATGCTGGTACATTCCCCAGATACTGAGCTGGGAGGAAGAGGGAATTGCCCAGGAGGGATTTTCTTGAAATGTTCCTTGAGCTGCACAGCAGCCCTTGGTGCAGTGAGGACCCTGCGTGTCCTTCCATGTAGGACCGCAGCACTGCTGGCCTCTCCCAGGCTCACACCCATTGCTGGCTGCAGCTGGCTCCAACACGAGCTCCGATCCCTGGTCAGAGATGGAAACATCTCCTTGTGGATTCAGAGCCATCTCAATGTGACAATATCATCAAACCAAATCACACAGTCAATTTTAACGATCTTTATTGAATCACTGCAATCACAATTAACTACAATCAATGCAACTGTGCCCTTAAGTCAGTTTAATTCCCTTAGCTAAATGGCATTTTTGCTCTTAAAGAGAACTGTGCAGTAATCAAGGAGACAAGAAGTGCCCAGTGATGCACTACATTTAGCAAGGCCAACATTTGCACGCCGGCAGGGCACCGATTCTACTCGGTGATGGTGATGGCCTTCTCTGTAGAGATCCCTTTGATCTGGTTTGAGATCAGCTTGGCTACGATCTTCTTCTCTCCTAGTCTTGTTGGAGTGCATGTTATTTCAGACTTCATGATCCTGCCAGGCATTATATCCCTAAAGACAAACGAAAAAACAAAATAGTCCCAGCATGAGTTAGGGTTATTTGGCACTTTTGGATAATTTTGCTTAAAGAAATAGTTGCTGCATGTGTTTAGGGTGGATGTTTCCCTTCCCCCATGGCCAGTATGCATCAAATGGGGCCTGGCATGGTGGTACTGCCTGGAGGTCCTGGTGATCCTGGGGACCTTCCCCAGAGTTCCCTATAGTGCTGAAACACCAAATTGAGCTCCGAAGGAAGCAGCTGTGTTCACACTTGTTAGGCAGTGCAGCAGGAGCACAGGGGGAGCCCCGTCATACCGATCTACCCTGAGCCCATCAGCTGCTGTGTGGATCTTTCTGGCCACATGTGGTGCAGTTTCAAACACAGCTGGCAAAGGTCCCTCTTACTCTAAATCCCCTAACCACTTCTTTAAGGATATTAGAAAAAAAACCCCAAACAAACAGAGCAGAGTCCTGCCATGGTCATTTCATTGGCTCATCTCCTTACCCCTGATCAAAGGTTGTCATCTTAAATATGCCCAAGCCCTCCACCACCAGCTTGCAGTTTTCCAGGGTCACATTCAGCATGTTCTTGAAGATGAATGCACAGGTGAAGTCATTGTACAGTGTGGCTGTTTCTGGCATCTGGCAGAGGAGAAAAGAGAGAAACAAACCCAAAGACTGGGGGTCAGAGGGGTAAAAAAGATGCCAGAGCTGCTGCAGGTTTGCTCCTCACCACCAGCATGGGGAGGGGGTGGGACAACACAACCCCTTCATATCCTTTCCACGCTCATGAAGCACTGTGTTTTCCCAGCTGGTTTCTCAACATATTTTTCCTTCAGGAGGGAGAGCTGTGAGATTGGAGATGGACCCTGTACAAACTGTCCTCTCCCATCCCCTTCCCTCCAGCAGCCCCTGCCTTCCCTTTTTGGATGGGGCAATAATAAAACTTTCATTTCATGGCTGATTTCAACCTTCAAATGAAGGTTGAATAGCCAAATAAGATGCCAAGAACTGAGCATCCCAGGAGGCAGCTGTTTGGGAGATCCCCCTGGGAATGCTAACACCTCTGTGATGCTGCAGTGAGCAGGGCTTTAACCCTTGTCCCCCAGGAGCCTGGCTGGCAGCTGCCTCACCTGGACAGTGATGGGGGGATACTCGAATCTCATGGAGGTCTCCTTGGTGAGTTTGTCATTTGTTTCCTTGACCTCAGCAATGGCAGTGACAAGGATGAGCACGTCATCTTCCACGGAGGACAGTGTCTTCATGTACGCGTCAGGTGCTATTTTCAGGGGGATCTGCATCTCTGCGGGAAAGAAAACACAACCTGATGCTTCATCACATGCCCAGGAACTAGGTGGAAAAGTCAGCTCCGGTGGCTGGTGGCCCAGGGTGTGGCATGAGCCCTATTTGCTGAGACCATCCCTCTTTCCCTTCAAGCCTGGTCCTTGTGGGGGGACGCCCTGGCTGGTGGGTGGTACTGGCACATGCAGGCCATGGGAAGGGTGGCTGAGTGCCACCATCTCTCTGCTCAGACAAGCACTGGCATCTGGCACCTCAGCAGCCCTCAGCCCTGGCTGCCCCGGCACTCAGGAGGCGGCAGAGGAGCAGGAGGTTGGGTACATCTAAGCCTGCACCCCCTAGGGTTTCTCTGCCTGCTATGAAATTGCTGGCTTTCCTTTCACTTCAGATTTTATCTTTAATTGCCTGGACAACCTTCCTCTGGCTCAAAAAAGCCCTGAAGTCAGCAGTGCTGGTGCTTGAGCACTGCTTTAGCTGCAGAGCTTCCAGGCTTCTGGGAATAAAACCAAAAATGCCTGTCCTTTTCCCTAAGTGTATGTATGTATGCATGTGCATTTTGACAGCAACAGTATATGAGTGAAAACACTCAGCACTCATCAACAGCAAAAATTTTTTTCTTTTTTTTTTTTTATGGTTGACTCATGCTTGGAATCAGCAAGGGTTTTTAATTATTCATCTCTCGTTAGTCTCTTGTTTAGTAAATTTCAGTTACATTGCTGGGGATCAGAAATGCAGCCCAGGTTACCCAAAGATGTGCAAAGCACAGCAGCAAACAGCTCTGGGGATCAGCCAGGCAGGTAGTAGTGAAGTGGGAATTGGCTTGGGCGAAGAATTCAGAAAATAACACTCACCAGCATCACCACAACCCAAATCAGAGTGGCAAACACAAGAACAAAAAAAGGCTGAAATTTCCAGCCACCTAAATCCTGGGAGGGATCTGGTCCACATGGACGCACACAAAGCCTGTGGTGACATCTTTGATGTTTGCACAGTGAGGACAGGAGGGAGATGCCCCAGCACACCTCACTCACACTGTGAAAACCTCTGTCTGCCCACACCGATGGATTTCTAACCACCTCCTTGAAACTGCAGCAGGGCCTTCATGTTTTGGTCCCTGCTACAGAGGGATCCCAGTCTGCAACTGAGATTTCCAAATGCAGTAAAGAGGGAGGTAGGTTGCAGGCAGGCAATTTCTGCTCTTCACAAAGTACAGAGCCATACACTGGCCTACAGTGGAACCACTACAAACCCCCCAGACTGCCACAGTAAATTAGTCTACAGAACACTGCAAGCTTTCTGTGCTTACCAGATGTGCCTTCAAGCTGGATGGTCTCCTTGATAGTTCCAAGATTGGCCTGAACTTTTCCAGTATAGTACTGCAGCTGGCAGGAGCCGGTGAGGACAACAGTCCAGTTCCCAGGAGTAGAGGCCTTCACTGTGATGGCCATTTCAAGGGGATTGCCAGGGAGCAAAGGCTCTGTATTGGTTATCTCAAGCTGGAGCCCAGCCTTGGTGACTGGCTCCTTCGGGACCACGGTCTGGGTGTTCCCGGATAGTGCCGAGATAGAAGCGTAGCCTGAACGAGGCACCATTCCCGAGGGGCGTATAAAGCTATAAGCTCTTTCCATAGACTTCCTTTCCTCTTTGGAGCCTGGATGAAGAAAAGAATGGGTGACAGCTGTATCTCATTCTCCTCACCCAGAGCTATCTTCCCTTTATTTATGCTTTTGCTGATAAGCAGAGAAGATGTCACAGCACCTCCAGCCTCTGCTCAGGATAACTTCTTGGTTTATGCTACCACCAAATCTAACTGTAGCATTCTGGACTGGAAGATTTTCCTGGGAGAGACAATTTAGAGGATGGTTGCTCTTAAATTTTTCAACCTGATGTTTTTGCCCTCTTCACTAAGAAGGGTTTAACAGTCTAGGACAACATGGCTGGATCTTGAGAACTGCGGGGAGGAAATGTGGGATTTTTTTTTTTTCCAATATGGTTTGGGGAATGGAAAGACAAAATGAAGAAGAATTAAGAAATAAAGGTCAGTCTGACAACTAGGTTCATCACTCAGCCTATTGCTTTCACTGCCTGCAAGCTTGCTCGTGTCCCTGAAGAGCAGCCTATAGGTGTCACTGCGGGCGTGAGGATGCCCGGGAGCAGTGCTGCCTCCCGAGGGTCTCCAGGCCTTACACTGAGTTTGCCACTGCAGCTACTCCTGCGGTTTTCCTCTGGAACCAGCGCGTGCTGTGGGGTGACCTGCATGGCCAGGGGTCTCCTCTTGGGTGCTACGTTAGAGGATGGGGGCAGTTACCTTCGGGGTACTTGTACTCCCGGGTGATGTCCTCCCGCCTGTTCTGCCCCACGGCCTTAGTGCTGATGTTCTTGCCGATGGACTGAGTCTCAGTGCCGACCTTGAAGTACTTATCCTTGCCATTCACCTTCTTGACGACCCAGTAGACTCTGTCAGCGTTCACTTCCGCATACACAAACTTGCTGTCGTAGGGCAAATACACATCTCCTTCCCGGACAGCCTTCACTGGGCATGGCCCACACTGGAAACGACCTAGAAAGTGCATTCAATGCCAGCTGATTTTCCAAACACGAGCAGTGGCTCCAGTTTTTGCTCTGCACTCAGGCACACTCAAGCGGGAATCTGTGGCCATGGCAGTTGAGACTTAGCAGTAAATAGTCCTCCAACCCCGCAACAAACTCCAAAATGTCTCATTTATCCTACAGCTGCTTGGGAATATTTAAAGATGACCAAGGTCTGGTAGGAGCTTTTGCATATTTCCTCTCACTTAAGTAATTTTAAGGTTAGAAAGCCACAGCTTGGTTTGATAAAAGGAACGGAACATAACGATGCTTTGTCCAAATAAGGGAACAACGTGTTTTAAAGAAGTAGATAAAAGAATGTAAAAGTAGCCACACAGGATGCTAAATGTAGCTGGGACCCGTGGATAGACAGATAATGAGGAATATAGTGGCTTTTGTGGCAAAGTTATCTGACAAGAAGCAATAGCATGTGCCCTAAGGGAAGTTCAAGGCAAGGTCACCTGTAACATTGGGGACACTTGGTGAGTACGACCAGCAGACACCCCTTCAGACGACCCTCCATGACCATTTAAGGCTTTCCAGTAAGGGGATGCATGCAAATTAGTTCTAGGAGAAGTGATGTTTATGTATTAACCAGGAAGGACACTGTAATGAGTATGTATGATCATGATGGAATAAATACCTTGTTGTAAAGTTTCATGATACACCCAATTAGAGGAGATATCCTCTGAGTGTCCAGCGTGCTGCAGTAATGAACATCTGCTTTCTGATGCTTCCAAGTTGTGTTAGAGAGTTTCTTCCTTAGCCAATTTCAGTATCAGGTTATGAAGTCAACTGTGTCCAGACACCTGTGTTTGATCTCTGGGCAATATTCCACTTTCTGCCCTTCCCTGAGGATTAAACTTTTGCGTTTTTTCCACCTTCAGATTCTCTGAACCTGTGCAAGCAGTGTAGTCACCACTTTTGGTGGTCACTCCTCTCATCTACCAACGAACAGGCTCACGACCCTAGTGACTAAGATGTGCTCTAACCTCTGAAACAACATTCATGTCCCCACAAGGCTGGTTTTCTGCCTGCCAAAAAATGCTATTCCTTCCATCCTGGGCTGAGGTGGCAGGAGTGAGACCACCTGCTTTAGAGTGTCACTGCCCCAGCATGTGAAGATGTGCGTGGGGAGTACCTGCTTTCCTCACTGGGAAGCATGTTTTTCATACAAAATGTCCCTGCCTTGCTCAGGAGTTGCAGAAGAGCCTTTCTAGGCAAATCCTACCTTGGCTTTGCTCCTGAGGGGTTGAATCAATTGTCTGCCAGCCATTAAACCCTTCTGGCAGGTCTCCTCTCTTCATCCAGACATCGTTCCACACATGGAAGTTCCTGCGTGCATGCGAGTTGGAAAGAAAAGGAGTGAGCTGTTACAGCCTGAAGAGTCACGATCTGCTCCCTTAATCCTCTAGTAAGGGCAGATTTAATGGGTATTTGCGGGTAACCCTGTGAAACCCCAGGCTATCTCCCGCTCTCTCTCTCTCTCTCTCTCTCTCTCGGGCAACAAACCCCAAGCAGCAGTGAAATCCTCAAAGGAATTTCTGCAGCTGGGAAATGGGGCACTGCAAGGGAGCACAGGGCATAGGAAGCATTAGCCCCATTTGGCAGTACCAGACAGAGTCGAAGGTCAATGAGTTCAGCTTTTCTCCTTTTTCGTTCAGGTAAACGTCAACTCTCAGGTTCTCCTCCGTATCGTGGGCTGCCTCGAAGGTACTCACACAGCGGGATGGCACTCCCAAGCAACGCATGACTGCGGCACAGACAGACAAAACACAGGGTCACAAAATCCCTCAGACTGGTGGGCACCTCTGGGGATCCTGTCATCTGACCCCTCTGCCCACCCAGGGTCCTCTAGAGCAGGCGCTCAGGACTGTGTCCAGAAGGCTTTGAGTATCTCCAAGGATGTAGACTCTATATCCTCTCTGGGCACCCTGTGCCAGTGCCTATCACCCCTGGTCTTATCAGTGGGCATCACTGAGAAGAGCCTGTGTGTACCCCACTCCTTTCTGTCAGGTATTTGCACACAAGGATCAGACCCCCAAAGCCTTCTCTTCTCCTGGCTGAGCATTCCTGGCTCCCTCAGCCTCTTCTGACAGTCAGACCCAGCTGCTGCCTTTGCTCAGAGGTGCAGTAACCTGGCTTACTGCAGGAATCGGGGTGTCAGGGAAGGGAGGCACTCACTGCTCACCTGTGTTGAGTACCCCTGCAAAGACCCAGCACTGGCCGTAGCGGACCGGCTTCTTTGTTTTGTAGTACTGCTGCAGAATCGTGACGCTCCCAATCCAATCCATAGGGGACGTTCCACTGATGTAATTCCCTGACCAGTTCCCCAGCAGGACGCCGTTGTCATCGTTGGCATTAACCTGTGGCCACACACACACGCAAAGGAAAAAAATAAAGGGATGAGGCTGAATGAGACTCAAATCCCCAAGTCTCTGCCCTTCCCATGGCTTCCCAGGTGCTCCTCAGCTCATCAAGGCTGCTGGTGCTGGCTGGGGGCTCCACCTGGATATCTAGAGGGAGGTGGCACCTCTGCTCAGGGCAGTAAAAATTAACTCTGCATCTTGTATCTTAAACCACAGGGCTCCAAAAGGGTCCCACCACAGAGAGCAGTTACCCCCACAAAACACAACCCCTGTGTTGTCCCTGCTAACACAACTGATGAGGAAGGACAACCACCGGGGAAGCTGCAAGCTTTGGAGATGGGGACATGCTGTATTTCGTTCACCTCTTCCCTCCACCCAAAAATGTCTCTCTCCTTGCTTGCAGTTTCCCAGAGGAATTAGTTTCAGATGAATCCTGAAATGGTATTCACGATCCCAGGGAAAGAAGGGTAAGTACGAAGGAGGAGGGAGTGCTGGAGGGGCAAAGCACTTCACCGAAAGAGGCTTACCAAAGCAGACATGGCTCTGGACACATTTGCAGGATCCCTTCTATCACTCAGACTGAGTTTGCTTTTGTCCAGCAGAAACATGCAGGCATCCAAGATTAATTCCTCAAACTGTTTTGGGGAGAAAATGGAGAGGTTTTTATATGCTGCTCTAAAACAGAATTTGCTTGTCACTGTAAAGCATGTACTTGGAGGAAAATGTCCGACTAGCTCTAGTTTCTAACCTTCCTCTATGATACTGGATTACCAATGCTGTGGGGCTTCCCAAAGATGTTTCCTCCAAAGAAGGGCTAAAATGAAACCCAGCCTTGGAAGACAAAAGCCTCTCTCATGTGTCATGGAAACACAATTGGAACCTGACCCAGCAACCTTTACTCCTGTGAGCAGCACGCAGCCACCAACGTCATCCCCCCACAACCCTGCAAATTAGTCACAAGAGTAATGAAAGTTTAAGAACTCTACAGGTATTTAGTCTATTGACATAGGTACAAAATGAACCTTGGAAAAAAGAAAGGTACGTAAATGCTAATTATTACAGCAAAGATTCCTAATTAGCAATTGCTGATAAAGCTCCCTGAGGTCCAGTTCAGAGAGTTGTGTCAAACATCCGATCCAACGTAGCTTGTCAGAATATTAATATCAATTCTCATTGCTTAACAGCAGAATAAATATTAGGATAGGAACAGCCCTACAGATGATGCCCTTTGGCCCACTTTGTGTAAAGGCATCAGTGTGAGCACTTTTGTTGGGCTATGTGTGTCCTGCAGATATATATTCTGCAGTCATCCTGCAGAAGCTGCAGACTTATAAAACAAAACAAAATAAACCAAAAAACCCAGAACCCCCCACAGATTCAAACATTTTTTGGTGGGGAATTCTGTCTGGATAGGGTGCAGGATACTCTGCTTGGGTGCCTGTGTGCTTTCTACAGGGTGCAAATAAATCTGCTCTGGCATCCACCTCTTATCTCTAGCCCGAGCCAATTTGACATTCCACTCCTCTGGAGTTATCTCAGAGGCAGCGTGCAGGAACACCCTTCCTGAACGAGTAGCTGATTTTGCCCTGCACACAGTTGTCAGTGAAGGCACCACTTGAAAGGTGATAACCTCTGCCAGTAATTTTACCCTTTTTACTCCCAACTATGATGCAACAGATAAATCAGAGTTTTTTCCCCGTCAGCCCTCTCCATGTCTCATTAGCTGATTACCAACAATTACAGTTGCATGAGAGCAGGAATTCCCTTACAGGAATTTTTTCAATCAGAAATACCCTGTCCCCAGTTTCCACATCCTTTGCCAGGGGGTCACATGCTCTGACTAGAAATGTGCCATTAAACCCCATTCTCCAGCTGTGGGTGGGGAAAACACGTAGGCACTCCAAGCAGGTGAGCCCTCCCAGTGCAGCTGGCAGGGTGATTCCAGCACTTTGAGCCACTCATGGGCTTAATGCCAAAGGGATGAAGAAAGGTAATGGGGCTGACAAGACAGCTGCGTCTCACCTGCCCGTAATTCCAGGGCCTGTCATAGATGCTGTACGAAGACCCAACATAGATGTAGCCGGTGTCGTTGAGCACATACTCCTTCTTCTGCGCCTCATCGGCCATGTAGACAACATCATCTGGAGAAAAAAAACCCCAAACCCTCAGATGTCAGGTGGTTTGCACACACTATATGATATTTTCCATGGAAGACTAAACTGGGGTGACCAAGTGTCTGCAACATTCACACCAATTGATGACCAGGCAGCACTCCCATTTTTTTGCTTCTATCATGAAAGAATTTCCTGTAAGACTAATCTTCCGTTTTCCCCTGTAGGTCCATTGCTATGTGACCACTCTTTTATTACAGCAAAAAGCTTATGTCTGAACACTGTGGTGTACAGGCAGACAGCAGAGAACTGATGCCAACCAACCACACAATTTTTATTCTGGTTGTTTTTTGTCTGGATTTTAAGCCAACCCAGTCCTCTCATTTAATCTTCGTGCTGACTCAGGGAAGCAGAGAGGGACGATACAGAGGTGCAAACAGATGTGACAGATAGATGTCCCTCTGTGTCCTGGCACTGGAGAATATCCAATGAGGAGCTGGCTCACTGCTATTGCCCAGCTTCCCACAGGCTCCATGAGGATGCTGCTTACAGCGTTTAATGGGGAAAAAGCAATGTATGTAAGAAAGAGAGGAGGGAAAATATGAGACAAAGTTCCACCTGGGACAATCCCTGGTAGTGATAATTATCACTCCCAGTTGCAGGACCACTCACCTTCACACCAAGGATTGAACAAAAGGTAGATGACACCATTTTCAGGCTTGTAAGTGTTTGTGCCAGCCTTCACATTCAGGTTGTATTTGCCCACAGGGGCGTTGGGCGAGCTGGTGACAGACAGCAGGCACTGAGGAGGCAACAAGGAGAGACGGCATGAGGGACACCCCACCATGGCCACAGGCATAGCACAAACATGGCACCACAGGACTGGCACGAGTGACAAAGCTGGGGGCTATGGAGGTCCCTGCAGGGAGAGAGGGGAACGCAGCGGGACAGGGCGAAGCCTGCCTGTGCGTGGGGGGAGCAATGAACCAAGCAGGACAAGGCTGCTGCCCACCCAAAATCACAGGACTAAGGGAAAGCAGGACAGGGCTATGAGGATGCTTTGCTCTGTAGCTTCTGATGGGCTTGGTACTGGGCACTGGGCCTCCTGCCCACGGGCTCTACCTCTTTGCCGTTCTTCTTGATGACGGAGATTTTCCACCCGTTGAAATTCTCCCGCTCTGGTTTCAGTGACAGCAGGCTCCCCCTGTTTTTCACTGGATTTTCACCTAGAAACAAACCCAAAACAATAAGTGGGAGGGTTGCACAGGTCTGCAATGTCTGCGCAGTGCCAGGAAGAAGCAGCTGGATGCTCCCGGGGCTCTCTGGCTTTGCCTGGTGGGAATTCCACAGTGGGAATCCTGCTTACCGATGCCAAAGCGCAGGGACAGCTTGTCGGCAGCCGTCAGCTCCCTGTTGAGGCTGACCTGCACCTGGAAGGGCTGCCCGCGCCGCACCACCAGGTTCTTGATGTTGTACCCATCTGTGTGGTGCTGGCGGGTGTTCTGGCTCTTCAGAAAGTCAACCCCAGTGACCTTCAGGCTGCTCTCTGGAAAGACATTAGGAGAAAAGGAGAAAGGAAAAAGAAGAGATTGATGGTAAATTGCTCAGTAAAGACAGTTTTCTTCTTCTTAATGCCCTGTGGGTCATCAAATTATCTAGAGTAACATGTGGTCTAGCATAAGACAATATAAAATAATATGACAATAAAATAATATGAATAAAATAAAATAAAATAAAATAATAAAATAAATACCCAGAGGTGAGTCTTAGATTCCCTGGGCGGAGATGGAGAGGGGAAAAGGCAGAATCATGCTGCAGCAGCTCAGGTCCGAATAGTCAGAGGGCAAGGCAGGAGCTTGTCCCTGCTCTGGGTGGATTGCTGTAGAACACTCACCACAGAGCACTGCCCCCCTTCATGCCAACTTCTGCTTTTTCCATTTGGCTCCAGCACAGATTTACTGCCCAGCAAGAATCCCCTGCAAGTGCCCTGCTCCCATTCATTCCCAACAGAGCAGCCGATTTTTAAGACACAGCCTTTAAAATGACTGCCTTCTCTCCCTCAGCTCTGGATGGGAGCAGGACCAGGACAAGCCTCAGCATCTCTGTGCCCAGTGGCTCGTGGCTCAGGGCTGTGGCATAGGAGTGGAGCTCTGAGAGGCACAACCCAGTGATACACTTGAGCAAAAAGAGAGCCCTTGTCTTTCAGTGATGATGGAGATTTTGGGGGTCACTGCATCAGGCTTTGGCAGGCTGCCCAGTTGTGACAGGAAAAGCCAGGGCATGCAGGAATGTGGCTGAGCTGAACTTCTTCGGGAGCGTTTTATGTCTTGTACCTGCCCATTAAATATCCTCAAAAGATGAATTCCGTGTGAACAGTAGGGAGTAACAATACCTCATAAGCACTCTTCCCTTGAGTGATTCAGATGAAGACATGGGAGAGGCAAAAATGGGTTACGGTAACTTTGAAATTAGCAAGTCAAAAGCATAATGGTTGAAGAGATTAATTCACCAAATGTCTTGACAGATTTGCATGGCAACCATGTTAATCTGAGTATCAACAAGAGCCATCCCTAACACTGAAGAGGCTGGAATCTGCTGGTAGCTGCTGTGGCGTGAGAGGTGCCACATGCAGAGCTGGTCCCAGGGCAGGCTGAAATCAGTGGCATGCTTCCTACTGTGACCTGTGCTGTGCAGCCACTGCAGCCTGGAGTAAATTGAACTGACCACCCATGAATCCCCACCACACTATTACTTACCTCTGTGTATTTCTCCTTCGTAAATATATAAACCATATTTATCTTAATTACACAACAGATACAAGTGGCACAACAAATAGACTTAAAATTGACCAGCACCTTTTGTTAACCAATTTAACCTTCGAGTGTTTTTTGTTTGCTTGCTGCATGCCAGTCGCCAACCTCAGGCAGATGTTTTGCGCAACGGGGTGTGTGTGCATTCATGTCAAAAAATCTCACTGGAATTAGCTGCTTAACCCTCTTGAGGACAAAGAGGAAGTGCATCTTCTTCAGCATTAAGAAATCTCCAAACACTAAAGTTTCTCAACCTTGTTCTTTATGGAAAACCCTGGTGCTGGGCTGAGAAGATACCAGAAAACAGCCCTGGTCCTGGGAGAGGACTGCAAAGGGACATGGGAGTTGAACACATAGGATGGCTGCAGGGAAGAGCCCTAGGAAATCCATCCTTCCAGCAGGGACTGCATATCCATTCCATTTCTGGACATCACCAGTGTTGTCAACTTCTGTTGAGGATGCACAGGGAAAATTCACTCACAACATCTGCCCTGGAATATGGCCTGACTGTGCTGAGCACGGTGCCAAAGACCTGTCTCCACTCAGCACTGCCCGTCAACCGTGCTGCATTTATTCCTGTGCAAACACACCTGTGATACCCTGTGATCCGACTGGCACAGTGACCTGTGCCACGGAATGCCTCAGAGCGAGCCAGTGGCACACCCATCACCACATCTGAGGGGGCTTGGCCACAGCCCGTCTTCCCTGGGCAACCCTCACCTGTTGCTTTTGTCTTCCTGCTCTGCTTCCTGCCCTGGGCATGGAGCTGGGCACCCACACACCCTGTGTCCGGCTGCCTGCAGGCATCTCGGTTTGCCAACACGGAAATTAATGATTTATAGAAGAGCTGAGTATACCAAGAACGCGCCCGCTCACAGGACAGAGGCTCAGCCTGCGAGAGGCAGTCCTGTCTGTGCTCGCTCCTGGGGCAGGCCAGAAGCAAACCCAAAACTCGAATGCTGTCAGATTTCTTTTTCTTTTTTAATAGAAAAAAATTCAAGGCAGTGTTTTATCTCCTAGTTCCATGATTTATCACTTATAGAGCTCCTTCCTACGCTAACCCACAAGTCCCACTGTGTTGCTGCCTGCCTGGAGAGATGTTCAGAGCTTTAAGAGCACAATGACCACCCACATCGAAAATGGAGACCTGAGGACTTGGCACTGGTAAGTATCTGGGGCCTTTTCCCCCTGATGATGAGGAGGTGATGGGGTTTAAAAAAACTCATTTATGGTTTGTCTGGCTTCACTGGGAACAAGGGCTGCTCAGAAGGACAGAAGGGAAGTGGGATGAGAACTGTAGTTTTTCAAGAGAGAACATAATTTGGATACCTGAATTTACTCCTGATTCTTGCCCAGCCTCCAGGCAGACACTCATGCACATCCCAGAGATGTGAGATCACATCCCAAAGATGCTGCTGTCCAAGACTTCCTGGAAAATTTCAGCTCACCCATACTCAGAGTACAGAGATCTGAAATTGAGGGACTCGGAGAGGTGTCAAAACACCCCTCCCCTCCTGAAGGCTGTGGAGACCTGCTCCTAACTCTGCTGCAGGCACCACCCAGCCCACATGTGCACCTGCTCAGCTACATCCCAAACCCCAGGGGTTTTGGGCATCCTGGGGCTGGGCTGGCCAGAAGTGGTGGTGCAGCAGCTGCTGCAGGAGCGACCCAGCACCTTTCTAGGTAGGTGCAGGATCTCCTGACAACAGAGCAGGCAGGACAGCCATTGGACAGAGCTCATATAAAGCCCAAATAAATCCTCCTTTCAGTTATTTTGAAACTTCCATCAGATGCTATCAGCCATCACTGTAGAGCAATAATCTACATGATTAAATAGCCTGAAAGAAAGAAATTCTTTGAACACTGATGTGGAGCATGTTTAAAAGAGCTGCATTTCCTTCCCATTATCACTGTCAGAACCAGATGTCTACAGGCTGAAGAACAGTGATGAAAAATGAGTTGCGTTTTGCAGTTAGTTTACCAATCTGTCAAAAGCAGAATTTGCACAGCCAGAGCAAACTGATCCCCTGTGAGCAGCGCTGGCACCAAAACTTCTTTCCCCAAGGTGTCACCCATGGAAATCAGAGGGGTGAGAACCTCTGGAGCTGCCACCCTCCCTGCAGGAGATCCATCAAACTTCACACCTAACATATCATATCAATCATTAAAAACTCACCAGTGTTGCTGAACATGGTTCTTGTCAGAGTCTCTACTCGAGATGCCTGCGATGCCAGCAGCTTCCAAGCTCCTGAGTAGTCTCTGCCACTTGCTTCTGAGTGTGGAGAAGGAAGACAGGCTGCCCTTTTTATCTGTGTCTTGCTCTGAGGTGTCAGCAGGTCCACTGCCAAGGGGTGGTGTTTCGAGAAAGGAAGTTCCCGTGGAAAAAAAAAAAAAAATGACTACAACTCCCTCTGCACATAGTCAGACCCTGAAAAACAGCGAAACTTAAATCCCGACTCACATGGAAGATGAATTTGCACAATCAGATGACAAGTAGACAGACCCTTCACTGACAAACAGTAAAATCACAGACGAGGTGAGTAACAAGAATTTACCTATGCCCTAATATCCAGGTCACCAGGACTGCAACTGCAGGGCTAACTTTACAAGGAAGCCCACAAACATTTAATCCTTAGGAAAACAGAATGCCCCATTAGGACCAGTTTAACTTTCTTTTAAGTTAATGGGATTTTTGTCATCATATTTGGGACAGAAATACTTGGAGCTGTGGGCCAAAATCCAGCATTTACACATGTGAGTTGGAAAGCTGAAGTATCTTAGCACTGGCCCCCCTCCCCATGGGGTGAGGTGGGTGTCAAGGGAGATATCCCAGTGGGAGCACTGAGTGGGAAAGAGGAGAAACAGGCTATGTCCAGGAGGAGAAAGCAATGTAGTGGAATGGGAGCTGTTTGCTGGCTGCTCTTTGCTGACAGCTCTGCCAAAGGTCTCTGCCAGGATGTGGTTGGGCCCCACATGCCCCACTGCCACCCTGGTCCTCAGGGCAACCAAAGATGGAGAGATGAATCTACCCTACATAGGGGAGAGCTGGTGGCATACAGGCCACCAGTGACATGGGCACAGTGTCCCGAAAGAGATAGAAATATGTCCCCAGACACCCAGAAATGTAGAGGTGGCTCAGCTGCAGGAGCAGCCTTAGTCCCCTGATGCCTCCCTCAATGGCAGCAGCCCAGGGTGCAGCAAGGTGGAATTCTGTTTGCAGGGCTGCCAGGTGTAAATGTAGGTTCTCCCCAAACAGGATCTCCCTGAGGAAGCCTTCAAAGGCAGGGCTTTTCTCCATTGATTTAGGTAACTCTGTGCCTACTGCAGGAGGACTGTTTCACTGGGTGCAAACGGGAAGCTGAGTTAGCAGATGCCACCCTCCGAGCAAGTCGCTGCTTGCTGACAGGTGCATGTTGGGTGTCCTTGCTTGAGAGTGTGACTAGGGCACCACAGGGCACCGAGGGTTCAGCACACATCCATTATCTCGCCGGACATCTGCAGGAACATCTGAACAACCAATGTTCTTAGCAGATGGAGCATCACTCACCATTCAGCACCAGACAATGTGCTGGCAACTACATATTTCACTATTGACAAAAACACTGCAACCCTGATTTACCTTTCAGCGTTGCTTTTATTCCCCATTTCCTTCCTCCTAGAGGCTGAAAGGCATTTTTGTTTAGAAGCAGTATGGGATGAAGTAAAGTACGCACGGAATGTCAGTGCAACAACATAATCAGTAATGCATGTAATCTGAGCATTTATGATGTATCTTACTGGTTTCCACTTAACTGCAGCAACAGAGTAATCCACATCATCTGAAGTCACTCAGAGTAGCTTCCTAATCCAGTCTCAACCTGTTTTATACATAATTCTGTGCTTGGTTGGAGGCATCTGAAATTGTGTTGACACAATAGTCCTGCAGCAAAATTACATATTTTTGCAAACAGGAACAAGTTGATGTTGGTAACACTTTGCTTCTAAACAAAATTTTTCTAGATGCGTGCTGGAGGGTGAGAAAGGGAAGCAGGGCCTGTATTCACCAGGGACAGTCATACTTCCAGTCCTGTGGAGTTTTGCAAAACATTGATTTCAACAGTGTGCATGTTCTGACCCTCACTTTAAACCTCAGAGTTCAAGGAAAGATTGTAAAAATTACATGGGTGTGGGTTCTTCCCTGCCATGAACCTACTGCATCTCGGAAGGTGGCTGATGTTTTTTGGGGGGTTCTGGCCTTTGGGGTATGGTTTCAATTCTCCTTTTGCTTTGTGCAGCTGCTGATCTAGCCCGTTCCATTATCTTTCTCTACGCACTGGTAGTATCTCAATTCAACAAAATTAAACTTGGCACATGGTACCACGCTCTCAACACAACCTTCCGCCCCTGGCTCGTTCAAGCTTGCCCTGCCAGGAAAGGCCATTGAACTCTAATACTCTCCAAGAGTTGTTGGCAAGGTCCGAGAAGAGGAATTTCAGCTTCAACTACGGGAATGTTTTTAAAAAACATGGTTTCAAATTCTTTCATGTTGTCAGCAGGTGATCTCTGTCTTTTTACAGGCAAACCTCCTTCTGTCTTTGCTGGTCAGAGTGGCTGGCTATGGTTCAGCACCATGGCTTTTTTCTTCTTAGTGAAGCAGTGAAAAATACCAGCCCATTTTAATTTCTTTTTTCCCCCCAAACAGTTATAACAATCCCTTCAATCTGTCTCACAAAACTATACTCTTTTAATTAACAGTAGCAGTAGATTTTTTTTTCCCAGACAATCTCCCCTATTCCAAATAATTTCAGCAACTTATTTCCCAGCTTGCAAAATCAGACAACAGAGGCGGTCAGCCTTATCTGCATCTGTCTGTTGCAAGGTCACCTTATTAGCTGGCATAAGAAGGTAACAAAATGCAAACAAATAAAATAGAATTCCCCAGTGGCTGCTCCCCTATTTACAAGCTTGCCCTCTGTCGCAGGTTTTGTTTATTTAGTGTATCAAAAATGACAAAACAAGTCAAACTTCCAGAGCATGACCACAGGTATTGATGCCAAATAGGAAAGACAAGTCCTTAGCTTTACATTTTCATTAATTTCCAACCCCATGAAGAGTTGCTTTTTGTAACAGCAATTTACTGAGTTACATTTTTAATAAACACCTGAGGCTTCAAGTTGCTTTTGTTTTGTTGGGGTTTTTTTCTGTGTCCAGTCAGAGCAACACTCAAAATAAAAACCAGATCAAAAGCAGCATAGGTTTCCTTTCTGGCACTCTGGAAAGGTGAACTCATCCTCTCAGTCTGAGGTGTCAGAGGGTGAGCAGTGCATCCGGTGTGGTACACACGGACACAGCCCCTGTCTGGGTCCTGAGGGGACCACGGTGAGAAGATGTCCTCCACCGACCACAGCAGGATTGCTCCCACATGCACCACCTACTACTTCCTGAGTCACAGCCTAGGGAAGGACAAGTAGTAAGAAATCTTGGGGGTGCCAAAGACAAAAAAAAAAAGCACAGATGGAGAACAGCCGAGGATCTGGTCCATCTCTTTCGAGCTGTGTCTGAGGTGCTACGTTGGTCCTGTTCTCACAATTTCATTAAGCTGTACCTCAGTCTTTAGGAATGTTCTAGTATCGAGACACACCACATCCACACAATGATCCTGACGTGCCAATGCTGCTGTTACCCTGAAAGGAGCATTGATTTGATCACTTCTCACTCACGTACACCGACCATGGGCCATGACAGTGGCCTGTGCCCACAGGGCATCCCGTGAATCCAGCAGGCAGATTCTCTTCTAATCCAACATGAGCCAACTTGTGGCAGGCATTCGGACGTCAGGGGTTGATGCAAGATGGCCAAGCCCAGATCTTAACTGATTCCAAGTCATCTGGCCCCAGATACCTGCTAATGAGTTTCTTACAGGCAAATACCAGAGAAGTGATTGATGCCACTATAATTATTACGGAAATTCCATTGTTTCACAGAATCATGAAATCATAGAATATCCTGAGCTTTAAGGGACCCACAAAGATCATGGAAGTCCAACTCCTTCCTTCTCATAGGGATATAGATGACTGGCTTTGGGCATTTACCTGCAGAAGGAATGAAAACTGTATCACCCTCTGCTCAACCCAGTGCCACACAAGGGCTCTGCTCCTGAAGGAGGCAAAGACAGAGATCAAACAGCAACCATGCCTACACATATATCAAACGTAGACTTAGGGCTACTCAGGCAAAACACTCTTGTGTAGCACTCTCCGTGCCCTGAAAGAGAACCTCTGTGGGCATCACAGAAAACTGAGGGTTTAGGCCATTAACAAAACAGAGAGCTGCTTTAAGAGCAAGCCAAAATGCTATGATGTTAAAATATTTTTTAAGATCCCTTTCCTGGCTAAGGTGCAAAAGGCAAAATTGTAATATCAGTCTAGATAGATGAGGCAACAATGTGTGAAGGTTGAACCTGGAATTTCAGTACTATGACTCCTTGACCCTCAGTTCTAGTACAACTGTTGCACTGGAAACACTGAAATATGCATGCTCCAGTGCCAAGACCTCTTGTATTAGTCTAAAGCAACTCAGCATGAGGTACTTCGGCTTCCCTCCAAAACACTTAGAATTTTGTGCAATAAATTACAAAGAAAGATCATGACACCTTTTCCAGACAGTAGCTTCTTTAAAAATAACTGCCCAGTTTTTGAACCCGATGAGCCAGCTAGCCTCTGCTGCTTCCTGCGGGCAGGAGTTCCTCAGCTGAATGACACACTGCAGGAAGAGGAAGCTTCTCTGGCTTTGATGCTTGCTGGCTTCCCTTGTGGCCCCCATCCTCGTGGCAGCGGAGACAATTGACAGCTTACTTTCTCAATTATTCCAGCTTACTTTCTCCATGCAATTCATAGTTCCTCAGCCCCTATGACAAACCGCCACGGTCCCTTTTCCGCTCTGAATGGCACTAGACTGCTAACTCCTTCCTCACACCTTTGTCCCATTCCATCAAGAGACCTGAAATGAGGAGAAGGACACCCCTCACCATGCCATCCCATAGCCTACAGTGTGTGTTTGGGAAGGGTCCAGTGGGGTGGGTGTAGTTATTCCAGGGCTGTATCCACCCTACTGCCACTGACCCATGAACTTGCTTGCATGTATGACCACACTGACTGATTGCAGTGTGAACACATACCCACAGCCTACACCTAGAGCAAACAATATGAAAAGGCACGAGGAAAAATAAAGCAAAAGAGGGCTGCAAAAAATAAATGGTAAGGGCAAGGAAATCAACAGCGCAAATATTGAATCAGGGATAAAATAGTTTATCCATGTATTAAAAACAGCTCCAGCGAACAAGGAAAATACTGAAAGAATACCTTCCCACCTACAGGATATGTGTTTGGTTGCAAATGTCTAAGTGGGAAAACAGAAACTTGCATGCCAGTGTCTTCGAGTAACATTTCTTTCTGCAGGGGAGGTGTAGCAGCTTCTCCCACCTGTCTGTGTGGGTGTGTGTGTCTATATACATCGAGATGTACACTGTCTACAGACTGCAGGTCACACTGTGCCATGCCGCATTCCCGCCAGCCAGCACTGCATCTGGAATTGTCACGTGGTGGGAAGGGAGAAACTTCCTACACCAAGGTTTGCAGGGAGGAGATGATCCCGGACAGAGCGGGGGATCTGGCTCATGTGCTGTACCAGAGCAGACCAAAACCACAGCAGGTGCAAAGGTTTTGTCCCATCCCGGAATGCATCTGTCATGAGGCAGTCTCCAGGTATGGTGGGACTGACTGAGCCCAGGCATCTGTGGCTATTTGCCCTGAAAAGCAACCAAGCCAGCATACTCCCACCCACCCCTCGTCACAGCATCCAGGCTGCTGTCCTTCACAGCAGCTCATGATGCTCTCACTCCATGCCCACCAGGGTTTTCTAGGAAGCATTTTCATGCAACACTGGTTCCTGGCAGAATCATGCTTGTGATTGCCTAACTCTGGAGCGTCCTGAAAGGAACAAGTCACTTAAAATACCTCCTATCTGGATAAGGAAACAGTCGACTGGCAGAGGAAAATGTGGTATTTGTAATGCCTCATCCTTCCCTGGGGCACTGCTCATTTCTCCCTAAGTGTTGCCATAACTCACTGAAAGCAATTAGGATCGAAGCCGTGGCTGCAGTTCAGACATTGCAAGCTGCAGGTCACAGTGCCAAGCAGAGCTGTCCGACTCTCACCTCTTGCTGCAAAACCAGAGATGCTCTGCTTGTGCCAAGGGAGGGCCTGAGCAGCTCACATGGCCGAGCCCCAGCCCCGACTCTCACATGCAGGATGAAACCACGGCTCGCAGTGGCCTCTGAGCCAAGTAAGACTGAGCAACAGGTTCAAAATGTACAAAAAGTGGTAGCATCGTCTTCTGTGCCCCACCTACTACCGCTGTTCACAGCGCTTCCCTCTCACTTATTTCCATTGTCATGGATTTATCCCCTCAGGGTGCAGAGTCTCTGTGTCGTGCAAAACCTGTGCAGGGCTAAGCAGGGTGTGCATCATCTCCCCCCAGCAAAATGGGAGTGGGAGGCCCCACCCAGGACCTCCCCAGCACCAGCAATCCCTCAGGACTTCAAAGGCATGAAGGGAGCTGCTCAGGAAGACTTGGCAATTCGTATAGACACTCGCAGACACCCTTCCTTAAACCTCAAGGAAAAATTGAAACTAATAATGTCATTAAACAGTCAGAAATGAAAGAATTTCCTTGGAGACTGAACAGCTCAGCTGGTTGTCTGCTCCCAGGGCAAACATCCTCCTGTGTATGCTGAGTGCAGCTACTGGCCGCAGGTCACTGCAGTGCTGCACACAGCCACAGGACAGAGTACCACAAGGTCCAGGCTTCCTGGTCATCCCTCTGGGCATCCCATGCTGGGTCAGCACTGCCCAGCCCTGGGAGCCATCGCTAACATTGCACCCACCTGGCTGTCCCCTCAACCAGCAAAGACTCACATTCACAAAGCACATGACAATCGTGGAAGTCCTTCTCCTTTGATAAATTTGTTTTCAGGCTATGAATGCACATGCAAGTGTCCATTATGGTTCCTGAGGTTAAAGTACAAGCCTCTGGCAGCCCAGGTCTGCATGGTGCCTCAAGGAGGAACCTTTTTTCTGAGGCACTGCAGGATTTAATGGGAACTCCTAAACTTGGAGGCAGAAGGTCAAATCAGTTTCCAGTTATAGATGGCGTTGATTATGAAATTGACCCCTAGGTCACAGGAAATCCAACCGTCTGGTGGCATGGTCACCAACACTACATTTAGCCACCTGATGTTTTTGTCTAGCTGAGTCTTGAAAACCTCCATGGGCAGAGACTCTGCTGTTCTATTGGCTTCCAGCCTCCTAGTGGTATTTTTTTCCCTGATGGCCAGCTTGAAAGTCCCAAGACAGAACCTGCACCTGTTGCCTTGTTTAGTACTGGCCATTCCTATGCTGCCTCTGTAACTCCTTTCCAAGGCTGACTGGGTCAAGCCTGAGCCTTCCTTGTCTCCAACCAGCCCACATCCCTCAGCCTCTCCTCCTAGGCCCCTGCCATCTTGGAATCCTTGAGCCAGACCAGTTTCCTACGGCCCTCTTGAACTTCTGGGTCCAGCCCTGGAAAAAACATTCCAGGTAGAACCATTGACTATGTCAGGACTCTGAGAGCACCATTGGGACTGGCTGCCCCTGCCTGATCCAGAGGGCTTCCCCCTCCTCCCTGCCCGTGGCCCAGGACCCCATTTCAGATTTTACAAGCAAATTGCTGAGCTTTGTTTTTTGGTGTCAAACTATCTAGAAACAGATTTGCCTTAGAAAGGGCACTGAAATACCCAGCCCAAGAACCATCTGCCAAAAGCTAGAAGGCGTTGTTTTATAGTCTAGTTTGCTCCTTCCTCAGAAAGGACAGCATTTTCAGGAATTTTGCCTTCTTCAATCCTTTCCATTAAAAAGTCACGTGGTACAACACCGCCTACACTTGATTCTTAGGGGCAAAGCCCTGGTTCTCTTGGGAAGGCTTTTACCACTGACCTGAGCTCACCCCAGATTTTTCCCTGAGACCAAGTGAGCTGCAGGCACTGCAACACTTGCTGTGGATAAGTGCCCACCCTGTGTGACTTGCCTCTGCACCTCTCAGGTCCCCAAAGTGAAGGTTTGCTGCTGCTCTTCTGCAGAAGGCAAGCAGAGCACCTGGCACCCCAAACATGTCAGGATTATTTCCCATTTATTCCTAATTTAATGGTTTTTTTCTGCTAGCCAAGGTCAGAGCCATGGCTCCACTCTTCTGGCATGTTGTGTCACAGGACTTCAGTCTTCAAAAACACTGCACTGCTTGCAAGATCGTGTAATTATATGTGTGTATGTGTGTGACACTCTTGCAATGTGATCATTTAAGGTCTCTGAGGGGTCAACAGAGGGCACTGAAACAAATTCCTTGAAAATTTTAAATATACCGTCTTATTTATTCCATCTACTTCAGATACTTATCACCTAGGCAAACATACCATCCTTCAAGTTATTTCAATATGTGCTGTGGCAGAGAGGCTGTACAAACTTTCCAGGTTTCAGTGGCTCCTTGTAAATGACAACAGGGACATTTAAAAGTTTTTATGTCTGTTTCCTTGTCAAATCAGTCAAATTATGGTTTAAGGTTCAGCTGAAACTATAATTTCATTTGGCTTTGTTCCTTGTAGATGTTTATAAGACATTGTTTACCTTAGAATACAATACTCTTGGACCTTGTTTATACAGCAGATTTTTCTAATGCTTCCCACCATTAATACAAGTATACTTATTTGAATATTCTTGAGTGTCATTGTGAGCCTTCCTGTTAACCATCCACCTGCTTCTTCTACTCTTTAAACTATGACATGGTATGGCCATGCTTGATGATGAACAAGATGCTGAAAAATTAATATTGTGTTTGAGAATGAGAGGTAGGTGCAGGAAAGACTCATTACAGCCAACACTCAAGAGATGAGAGAATCATGGAATGGTTTCTGTTGAAAGGGACTTTAAAGATCATCTACTTCCAAACCTCCTGCCAGAAGCAGAGACACCTTCCACTAGACCAGGTTGCTCAGAGCTCCATCCAACCTGGCCCTGAATAGCGCCAGGGACGGGGAATCCACAGCTTCTCTGGGCAACCTGTTCCAGTAAAGATTTCTTTCTGTCTATCTAACCTGAATTTCCCTTCTTACAGTTTGTACCTATTAATCTTTGTCCTATCACTGCAGTTCTTGATGAAGAGTCCCTCTCTGGTTTTCCTGTAGGCCCCCTTCAGATATTGGAAGGTTGCTATGAGGTCTCCACAACCTTCTCTTCTCCAGGCTCAACAGCCCCACTGGTCTCAGCCTTTCTTTGTAGGGGAGATGCTCCAGTCCCCTTGCCAATTTTGTGGCCTCCTCTGGACTTGCTCCAACAGTTGCATGTTCTTCCTATGTTGGGGGCACCAGAGCTGGACGCAGCACCCCAGGTGGGGTCTCACAAGAGTAGAATACAGGGACAGAATCTCCTCCTTCCACCTGCTGGCCATGCTGCTTTTGATGCAGCCCAGGATTTGTTTGGCTTTCTGGGCTGCCAGCCCACACTGCTGGCTCATGTTGAGTTTCTGGTGAGCCACCACCCATAAGTCCTTCTCCACTGGGCTGCTGTCAGTCACGTCTCTGCCCAACTTGTAGGTGTGCCTGGGATCAAATCCATGTCTCTCCAGTTTAGAGACAATGATGTCGTGAAGGACAACGTCTAATGCTTTGCACAAGCCCAAGTGGACAATATCTGTGGCTTTGCCCCTATCCACCAGTCCTGTGGATACAACACTGCAAACAAGAACGTGTTTTTGTGAGATGTGCACACAGAAGTGTATTTTGCTGGAATTTGAGTGGAAACGTGTTAAACTTTACACATAAGGGTAACCCACCTTCTGCCCTGGTAAACCAAGGCCTTGGAGTTGGCTGTGATCTCCAGCCACCTTACAAGATCCACCACATCTGAACCACTGACTTGTCAAACACAGCTAATTCGTTAGTCTCACATCACTTTTTGTGTGTGTATGTGGTTTAAAATATCTGTTAATAAAAAATTTCAGCCATTGAGCTTTGGACACAGTTTTATTTTGGAAATCTTTTTTTTTTTTAAATTACTTTCAGCCACATTTTGGATGATCACACATGAACTGTATACCAGAAGTGCACTGCTTTGCCACATAGGGATTGCAGCCTTCCTTGCAACCCTGGCCCCACTGGCAGACATGGGCCAAACCCTGTGTACGGAAGAGGAGCAGAATTCTGCTGTAAAATGAGTCCTGCCTGGCAATCTTTTCTTCCCACAGGAACTGGAGGAAAACTTGCTTCTGTTCCCACCTTCAAGCATTTATGACAGAATTTACAGCCCTGGTTTATATTCACCTGCCTTAAAGTAAGCATCACCAAGTGAAGTGCTGCTCACACCTTCTGCATATGAACAAACACCTCCTAAACCTTGACCTCCAACAATGACGGTAAAAAAAGAAATGTCAGTTTTGAGATAGTCCAGGTTAAAAAGCTTTCTAAATGGTTTATTAGGAAATGGGGCAACAGCCAAATTAACCAGAGGCTGGTCCTTCTACTGCTGTTTGCATGAAGGCAGCCATGGCTTACAGCTGGCTGAGGATTAATAACAAGGGCAAATAAATCAGGCTTCATTAATTTTCCATCATGTACGAAGATCTAAGCAGACCTGATGTACTTAGAACTGCATAGTTCCTGGCTGTCATGTCTGCAGACCTATAAGGGATGCCAGGTCACTGTGTCAAGTCCCAGCTTCCCAGGCAACTGGATGTGTCCCACCCTACCACTGCTGCCACCCAGAGAGCTCCCCAGGTGCAAAGACCCATGTTGGTGAGGAGGAGAGACACTCAGAGCACTCTGCCCTCTCCCCCACTACAAATGCAGCTCCGCTCTTTGAGGGGGAGACTGGAGAGAACACTGAGGGGAGAGGCAAAGGCTTTGCCCCTCTTGGGACACGGCTGCCACATTGCTGAGCTAGGATGGCAGGGAATGGAGCAAACAGCTCCTGGCCTCTTCTAGGGGACAATGATGACTCTTCTTTCTGATGCAAAGAAGAAAAGGGCACGAATCCAACTCCAGTGGCATTTCCATCCACAAGTCTATTTTACACTTGACACAGCGCAGATCTGCCAGTCATGACACACCTGACAGCTTCTGATACAGACACTCACAGAAATGTGTCCTTAGGTTTTCTGCACATGCCACAACCATGACTCACCTCCTGTCATTACAAGATGACAGACACAACCTGGCAAGCCCAGAGCAAACAAGTGATATCACCAGCGTGATGCATACATTTATAGGCATCATTATATTTCTTAATTAGGATTCCAACTGAAGAATTTCCAAGAAAAAAAAAAAGATGTGGGCAGGGGAATGAAGCCGATACCTTACAAATGATGATTTGTGACACATTCACCAAACTGACACCTAAACACAGAGTAATCCCTGATGCAAAATATAGCAGATACCTGGATACCAGGGATCTGGTTGATCACATCACATGAATGGGAATAAGCATCATCCAGAGGTGTCGAAAAAACATGGCTTGAGAAACTCCATTTTACCAAACATTAAAGCAATTGTCAACTTGAGAGGGGATGGGGGATGTGTTGAACATGGACGCTCCTAGTGAAAGCAGGTTGCCTGTTGTATTGTCCCAAAATTACAGTTTGACCTACACAAAGCAGGAATGGTGATCAAAACCATATTCTGGATAAGAGTTTAAAGGAAAGAGCAGCAACCTTACAGTGAGTAACATGTCAGGAATGGCTAAGTGAAAATTAAAGATGTCAGATACAAATGGCAAGTTAAAAGGTGTATGTGACTGATAGAGGAAGCTGAAGGAATTAATGAAAGGCTCCACAGCCTTACAGGTGGCAGCGGGCATAGAGCCATTTCAAGAGACAGTAAGTCAGGAACAGCAGAGCAGAAATATCAGCTGCCTTCAGCATCTGATTCTGATTCCTTTTCTATTTTGAGATAGGTCCTTTAATGGAAAAATACTGATGTGATGCACAAGCACCTTCCACAGCCACCATGTTTACTTTCAGCATTTCCCGAACTGTGAAAGCTCCACAGCCACTGGGTGTGAAGAGGAGGAGTGGCTGATAAACCTCTGGCCCTGATTTTCACCATACTGACTCAGAGCTGACCAGCTCCTTCCGAGGCTGCCACTGCCACCACACCACTACCAGGAAAGATGCGACCAACGTGATTTTGCAAGTCAGCAGATCAGCACTGAGCAGGGGTTAGCAGCTCTGTGGCAGACGTGTTCGGAGGCTGGTGGGGATCGGGGATGCCATCACGAGACAGGCTGGAGAGGGGCGGCATGGCACCGTGATCCCTCCAGCAGCTATCATTCCTCCTTCTCCGCCGGGACCTGCACCAGCTGGGGTGCGGCCGTGTGCAGCAGCACGAGCCCGCAGACTGTCATGGCGAGGCCGACCCACCACAGAGGCGTCCACGTCTCCCCGAAGAGCAATTTTCCCAGGACAGCCTGAAGGAAAAGAGAGACACAAAGCTTTGCTGCGCCGAGCTGCCCCAAGGCCTCTTGTGCTGCCAGAGCTGTGAGGACTTCTAGGAGAGACAGCCCTGGAAAAAAACTGGTTGAGGAAACTCCTATTGGGATGACCAACAGGAATGGCTGCTGAGGGTGATGCTGGAGATGACCAACTCCACCACCAGCCTGGAAGCACAGCCATACTGTGGTCCCAAAGCAGGATTTGGCAGATGCGCATGTGCTTTGCTGCCTTCCCAGCACTTCTCAGGAGCCAAATTTCCCATTGACTGGGCAACTACAGTCAATTATTGGACACCACCATGAGCTGTCTGCCAGCTGGAGCACAGAAACAAAGTGGACTGCTGCCAAGAGTGAAAAGCAACCAGAAAAAACCTGCGGGTCAAAGACGCTTTACTGTCCCTAGAGGTGATGCATCTTCACACCCAGCCAGGGTGGCTCTGGCTTGTCACAGGTGAGGTGCTGCAAAGGAAAAACAAAACGAAGCAAAGCTCTCGGCTCCAGCTCCCACTGGCAATTAGGAAAGTTCAGTAAACTGTGTTGCTGCTGCAAGGCATCGTGCTGGGCAGCAGCACCCTTCCTCCTGCACCACGCGGAAAAGTTCCACTGCCTGTGCCATGAATGACTGTCAGAGCAGCTGAGGCCTGACACAATCATTTCACATCTGCCTGTAACTCTCCCGCTGAGGCCTGACACAATCATTTCATATCTGCCTGTAACTCTCCCACTGTGGCCAGTGATGCTGGTTGCACTGGGAGATGAGCTACAACCAGCATGGTCATTCCCACCTCACTGTGCTCCTCAGGCTTCAGCGCCTGGGGAAGGGATCTACTCACCGAACAGATGAAGTTGGAGGCTGTCGTTGTCACAGAGGCAGCAGCCGAGGAGGAGGAGAGGCGTAAGGCTTTTGTAAAGACTGTCCACATCACTGCATTGCACACAAACACCAGGCCAACACAGCTGAGGCGAAGCAGCACTGGCAGCTGCAGGACAAAATGGAAAACTCTGTGTATTTTCACCCTCCACTCATTCAACCTCAATAATTCACGGGCACTTTGGAGCCAAACCCAATGGTGTGGGCTTTTAAAACGGAATTACAGGGCATATTACATGAAGATGAATATATTAAATCACAGAAGGAAATGGAAATGAGGAAACAGCCCTGAACAGCCTGCAACGTCCTGCTGCAAGTCCAGCCTCATACTACAAGCTGCGAAGTGCTGGGATAATGTGCAGCGGTTGCCATGCCAGAAGCCAATCTGCAGAAAGCTCTCCAGCTCACAACGTGGTGCCAAATGCAATGCCCATAAATGCCCTTCACTTATCACTTGATGTATGGAAAAGGGTGAACACCAGAGATGCACATGCTGGCACCTGGGTGTGCTCCAGGACCCAACTACTGTGAATTTGAGCTGAGACCTGGGTGGTCCCAAAGCACTGTTCCTCAGCAGCTCCCAGGACCTGGCCTGCAGTGAGGGCAGAGCAGGGTCTCTGGGAGGACAGGAAGAGCTGGGTGGCTTCATGCCATGATTTACTCACTCTGTGAAGAGTAGATTTACTGAGAGGTCTCTGCTCCAGCATTTGGCAGCAACAAAACCACCTCTGGATTCAGGGGCCTCAAGAACGACCTCCTTCCTTAGACAACCTGACCAGATGTTTAAGAGCCTCAGTTTGAAGAAAGGGCACAGTTGCACCCTAAAAGCCTTCACCATTCAGTGTCCCCCACCCCTTTCTAGTTTAAGCAGCTGAGGCCACCTCCCCAGCCCCTGGGTGCCATGTAGTTGATGTGAAGACACCAAGGGAGATCACAGGCAGGCAGATCACAACTGTCACACACAGTGACAATTGAAAGCAGCAAAGCTTTGTCTAAGCCCGTGGCAAACACAGCTTCATAGCCTGTCACCTTTCAGTCCATAGCAGGACCCACCTTGAAGCAGACAGAAATGCCCTGTGGGAATGGCTGCAGTCTCCTCCTGCCAGCTGCCCAAATCAACCGGGGCCACCGTGTCCTGCTCCTACTCAGAAGAAGAAATTACTACCTGCGAGCAGTGGGGGAGGCCACAGTTTCCTGAAGCAAGTGCTACAGCAAGTACAAAGTTGAAAGGAAAATAATGCAAAGCAAATCCATGCTTGATGGATCGTGCAAACTCTCCGAGGCTAATCCCACTCCAGTATGGATGGTGCAGGTGTGTGGCCTCATTTTGCCCCACTTGTGGCAAAGATCTCCAACTTTGGCAACTGATCAGGGCAACAGTAAAGATCCAGAATGATTCCCACCAGTGGAGCACTTTGTTTTCCCACTGATGCCCTGGCAAACCCTGTGTGGATGGGCAGTCCAGCTACTCCAAGGAAGAAAACTCCTGTGTTAGGGCTCCCCACAGGATGGGTTTTGCCTCCCAGTTTCACCCTCTGCCTGTATGACCAGGCAGTTTTACTCTCCTCAGGCAGTTATGTATATTCTCTAGCGAATAGGCAGACTTGGGAGTAGACATGAGAGGGGAAAACAATTCTCTGTGTTTCACCTAAATTTAGTATATTTCTGGATCAGAGACCATGCTGCTGAGGTAAAAAAAGGCCTTAAGAAAAGGAGATCTTGTTACTGCCTTCAACCATTAGCTTGAGTGTGTAGTGGAGATGGAGCCCAGGCTCTTCTCCGAGGCCCATCTGGATATGACAAGAGGCAACAAGTAAAGTTTGTAACAAGTGAAATTTTGATCTGTTATGAGAAAAAGCAAAGGTGATCAAGCACTGGAGCAGAGGTCATGGGCTCTCCAACCTTCTATGTACTAAAAACTTAACTGGAGAAGGTCATGTGTAAGCAGAGGTTGGACTAGACACCTGCAGAGGTCTTGCCTGACTTGAAATAGTCTGAGACTACCAGTGGTGAAGCAAAGCCGGCTCTCACCATCACAGCAACTATGCCACCTTCAAAAGTGACCCTGAACCCATGGCTTCTTCTGATCTCCTGGCGCAGAGCCAGGGAAATCAGCTGCAGGTGGCACATGCCCAGAAAGAAGGTTTATCAGAGAAAGGTCAAGTTCCTCTGTGCTCAGGGCAGCGGAGTGGTCATGGCAATGGTACGCAGACAGAGAGATAGAAACATCCCCACATATTCCCCACAAGGAAGGAGGGAGATAAATTCCTCTCCTGTTAAGGGCTCAGCTGAGCCACCCCAGTGAGTCAAGGATTACTGTTCTGATTGCTTTTCTCAGCAAAGATTACTTTCAGTGTACATTTCAGATAATCCAGAATCACTCCTGAAGTGGCAGAAGTAATTTTAGATGCAGACTGGCAGGGGAGCGGAGAAAGCAAAGAAAGACTTTTGTTCAAGTGCAATGACCCTTCCCGGTCAGGTCGCTCTCAGGCTGGGCCACCACAACACATCCTTCTGGCCAGGAAACCCATCCCTGTGCTGCCGTGGAGTATCCTGCTACCCTGCATCATCAGCTCTTAGAAGTGCCAATACACCTTTAGCTGCCGTGTTCCTCGCTGCACAAGTGATGGCTGCTATTATACTTTGGGATTTCTGTAGCTCTTCCTCCAACACAAAACCCCTTGAATCTCCATCCCCTCGTGGCTGCTCTGCAGAAATGCCTTTGCCACATGCGTGCACCATTCAAAGGGAGCCCTCTGAAACAACCATCTACAGTCACCTGCAATTTAAGCTACTAGGAAGATTATGTTATCTACAAAAAACCTGGCTAGATTTACAGCTAAGCTGACTAATTTAATTTATAATTGTCACCTAGAATGGACCTGAAAACTGAAAGAAACCAATCTGCCCAGAAAAAAAGAAACAGTCACAGAATCACAGCATGGTTGAGGTTGAAAGGGACCTCTGGAGTTCATCTGGTCCAACCTTGTCACTCCAGCAGATTGCCCAGGTCCATGTCCTGACAGTATTTGACTATCTCCAAGGATGGAGACTCCACCACATCCCTGGGAAACCTGGGCCAGTGCCTGGTCACCCTCACAGTGAAAAGGTGTTTCTGAATGTTCAGAGGGATCCGCCTGTGTTTCAGGCTGTGCCCATCGCCTCTGGTCCTGTCACCAGGAACCACTGGAATGAGCCTGGCTTCATCCTTTGAGTACCTTCCCTGCAGGTATTTCTACACATTNGCAGAAATGCCTTTGCCACATGCGTGCACCATTCAAAGGGAGCCCTCTGAAACAACCATCTACAGTCACCTGCAATTTAAGCTACTAGGAAGATTATGTTATCTACAAAAAACCTGGCTAGATTTACAGCTAAGCTGACTAATTTAATTTATAATTGTCACCTAGAATGGACCTGAAAACTGAAAGAAACCAATCTGCCCAGAAAAAAAGAAACAGTCACAGAATCACAGCATGGTTGAGGTTGAAAGGGACCTCTGGAGTTCATCTGGTCCAACCTTGTCACTCCAGCAGATTGCCCAGGTCCATGTCCTGACAGTATTTGACTATCTCCAAGGATGGAGACTCCACCACATCCCTGGGAAACCTGGGCCAGTGCCTGGTCACCCTCACAGTGAAAAGGTGTTTCTGAATGTTCAGAGGGATCCGCCTGTGTTTCAGGCTGTGCCCATCGCCTCTGGTCCTGTCACCAGGAACCACTGGAATGAGCCTGGCTTCATCCTTTGAGTACCTTCCCTGCAGGTATTTCTACACATTGGTAAGATCCCCCTGAACCTTCCCTTCCCCAGGATAAACAGTCCCAGCTTTCAGCCTCTCCTCACAAAAAAGATGCTCTGGTGCTTTCTTAATCTTTATGAGCTTTTGCTGGACCCTCCAGTAGCTCCATCTCTTTTTTGCAGTGGAGAGCTCAGAACTGGACCCAAAACTCCAGGCGTGGCCCCATTAAGGTTGTGTAGAGGAGAAGGATAATCTCCCTTGATCTCCACATCAATGACGTGACACTTCGTTATAGCACTTCAAAAAACAAGAAAGCGCACAAAACAGGCCCCCTTAACAAATGGGCAGTATTTTTATAAATTTCAACACAGAAAATTATTCAGAAAAGATGTTGTCAAGATTTTCAGTAATTCCATGCTCTGCCACATGGTCAGTGCAGAGCACAATCTGGGGTTTTTTGGGGTGAGGGGAAGAGTATCAGGATTTAATTTTTAAAAAATCCTCCTTTCTATCACTCTTTCTGAGATATCAGAGAGGATTAACAGGATTAGCAGGTATTGAGTTTTTGTCTTTTTAACCCTCTCTAATAATCACACAGGTCAATTTTCTTTTTTTTTTTTTCCTGGTCCAAGGGTAGATTTGTTTCAGATCTAGTTTCCCTTAGGGGTTCTCTTCTGGGTTTCAAAACCAAATGTGTATTTGCCACATGAGTAACAACCTATACCTAAATGATTCTCCCTGAAGTGTTTATAGGATACACGCACGCTGCCATCCTCCTCTCCCCACTCCCACACAACCTCGTGCCCATCTCCACCTCTGCCGTGGCCGTGCCAGAGGTCACTCCTGGCGCTAAGGACACTGCCTCTGAGGCGAAGGGCCGGCAGTTCATGTAACCTCAAGCACACGGAGGTTGAGAAACGCGACCGAGATAAAGATCATCGCCAATGAGCACCCAAGGAGCAGCTGAAAAGCAGAGTGGAAATCAAGGGCTCCACCTCTCTGCTCCGGTCAGGGCCGAGCGGAGGTAGAATAAGGGGGAGAAGAGCGCTGCTATCAGCAAAACACCGGGCAAAGCACAAGCGTGTGATGCTCAGTCATACAAACATCCTGCTTTTACAGTGACACTGACGCAGGAGCACTGCGAACGGGCTCCCAGAGTCGGGCTTGGTTCGGGGCATTCCCGTACCGCGCTCATTCTCTTCACGCCCGACAGCCCCGCTCCGCATTAGTCAGCCTGCAAGGCTGGGCTCCCCCTGGCTGACTCACGGCTCCGCTCGCCGAGACTGCCCCGCTTTCCCTGCGAATCCAGGGCAGCCCCTGGCACCGCACGGGGAACAACCAGCGCCTTCCTTCCTCCCCAGCGCCGAGCTCCGCCTGCGGGGAACGCGGGGCACCCAGCACCGCCTGCCCCCTTCCTTACCGGGCCGCCGGCCGCCTCCCCGCCCGGCCCCAGCGCCAGCTTCGCCGCGGC
>VYZT01019420.1:5317-16000 GCA_013400735.1 Pomatostomus ruficeps | reverse complement strand
GCTCGCCCGCATGGCCCGGCCCGGCCCTCAGGACCAGCCCGGCCCCCACGGCCCCGCCAGCGCCGCCCCGCGCACGGGCGGCCGCACCCGGGGAGGGAAGGGCACGGGGCCGGGTTCGCTGATGTACAAAGGCTTTATTGAAACGCACAGGAAAGGATGGAGCAGGAGAACAACGCAGCTGTCGCCACATACAACACAGAAAACGGGCAGAAACCTCCGCCGACATGGAAATAGTCCAGAAACAGACAAGAAAGGAACGCTTGCAAACGCGGAACATGGCAGTCACAAATAAAAGCACCCTTGATGAATCCCTCTTGGTCTTGAGTGCTCCTCGTCCGTGGTAGTTCTGACCTCGACTCGTACCCCAACACCTCTCCCCTTTAAGGTCAGCTTTTTAAGTCTATACATCACATCTCAAGTGGGAACAAAGGTGCAGGCTTAGGCAACTTGAAAATTCAGCAACAAGCTGTTGGAAATTCTTCTTCCGCTCAGCCAAGTAATGTAGAAACGCATTAAGTATATCCTGCCCTTTACCAGACCCACATCTTTCCTCTTTGTTTTATTTTGCCCCAGCACTTGTGGTCAAAACTAGTACTGTAGCCAGAAAACAGAACGATAGGATTAGTGGCAGTAAAAAAACCTAGTTTGATATTGCTATAGAAATCAACATTTTGTTTTCCACTAAGAAACATTTCAGTTATTTGCAATAAATCTTAAGTGCGATTAAATGAACAGATGCTGTACTCCTAAAATGTTCTGCATATTTTCATGTCTTTTCCTAACATTTTTCACTTTTTTGATAAGAAAATGGTTGCAAAATACTTAGAATTTCCTACAGTGCTAATATAGAACTCTAAGTCTATACTTACAAAAAAAAAAGTTTGAAAAGCATTTTATTTTCAAATAAAGAAAGAACAGAAACAAAAAAAATATTTATAGTACTATTTACAAGCCTGTTACTAAATTCACATTTGCGCTTTACTGAACAAAGTTCAATATGAAAATTATTTTTAAGCAACCCAGGAAAATCATCCTGTGTTTAACTGAAGAAATAATCACAAAGAAATTCTGCTTATTCAATTTTCGCTCTGGTGAAAAATGTAGCATTTCAGAAGAGGTAGGAACCTGAATATAAGCACAAAAGGAGACAAAAATCCAGGTGCGTTCCCAGTGAGAAAGCCTTTCCTTGGCAAGGTACAAAAGTTTCAAGGAAGTATCTTCCAGCACCTATACAAAATCAGTTTTTGAAATTGAAAAATTACAGAAAGGTGTTAAAATGTCATTGAAAGCTGCCCACAGAGCTGGAATAACAATATTCATATTAAGTTATTACCAGCAAAAAAAATTCTACAAACTAAAATACTTGATTATTCCAGGACCACAGGAGAAGTCCAAGTTTGACAACTGGCTTTGCTTATTCTGTACACTTTAAAAGTACGGCTCTGCAGTTTTATTTGGGTCATTACAGCTGATCATAATGTCTACAAATGTCACATTTTTTTGATTCTTTCAAAAAAGCATTTTCTAGTCGTAGTTTTTCAGTCTCCTGTAAGACAGAGAAAAAACACGGGCATATTAAGGAAATTGTCTTCACTTTTTTTTGTAATAAGCAGTTATCTAGAGTTGTTCAAGTGTTTTATACACTATATACTTGAGGAAATAAAATGGAGATCCTTGTCTGGGGCCTGTGAGGAGACAGACCAGCCATGACATAGTCAGCTGTGTAAAATCAGAGGTATCTCTGTTCCTCTCCAATGGAAGAGCAGGAATTTTAGTTTTCATTCTCAAAGCTTAGCTCTTTTCTATGTCAGGCCATTACTTCATCTGTAATCTACTCTGCAGCTTACCTCGGTAAGTTTAGCATTATCTTTCTTCAGTTTCACAAGATACTGAATCTTCTGGTTTAGGTTTTGATGACCAAGTAATTTCCCATTCTCTTCAGCAAGCGAGTCAACTTGCTTCCTCAGCAATTCTATTTCCTGTAATAATAAATACATTGTGTACCTCTTGGCAGTAACATCTCCTTCTCTTTTCAGAAGCAATACCTTCTTAGACCTATTAACATACTAACATTTAAGTTTGTAACATATGATGCAAGAGCTGGTTCATTCAGGAAATACATATTTGTCTTATGTCTCCTATGTTAGATCCCTCTAAAGAGCAAAAAACCAGCACAGCAGCATTTGATTTGTACTACAAATTGCAACATTCATTGCCGTACCCAGACTTTCACTAGTGCAGAGAACATCACAAATACAACTAAACTGCAAACAAAACAGCTAAATAAGATTATACTGTGAAGGTGACAAAAAAATTATACATGTGTAACCTTTTCAATCCTGTCTCTTTCTTCATATGCTTCCTCCAGTTTTGATCTAATTTCTTCTTTCTCATTAAATGCTTTGAGCTCCAAACTCCTTGTTCGTTCCATCTCCAAAGTCATTTCATGACAGGTATTCTCTTGGATTCTGAGGATATTTTTGGTCTCTTCTAATCTGCCAATATAAAAGAATCATAAAACATTAAAAACCAACATAAATGACATACAACTGAATTACTACATCAGTCTTGAACATGGAAGGAAGCTCCTTTAAAAGCGTTCTTTTGAGATATTTTATTTCCCTTAGAATTTAGTGCCAAGGAAAGGAAAAATTTCATTCTGCTTCACAGTTGTTGTGTTTGATACTATCAGCTAGGCAGTGTTTTGGAGCTGCTCTTCTCTTTGGGAATTGTGCTGTTTGCAGTCCAGGTTATACAACTCCACTTGTGGCTGAAAACAGAAGCTTCACCTCCAAGAACACTTTGAATTAATTCACCTATGGAATGTAAATTTTCCAGCTAAACTCAGCTGCTCTTCAAGTTTCCCCTAAACTGCTTGTTTGTCTGTGGCTTTTCATCCAATAGCCTTGGTGCTCAAATAATCCCCAATTTCTAGACTAGGGTTTCTGGAAAATTCAGTGTAAATTACTTTTGAAATGACCGTGTGCATAAAAACTGTCTTCCTCCTTAAAAGAAGTTACTCACATAGAAAACATCCAGCAAATGTAAATAACTCGCATGTTAGGAGATTCAGCCACTATGAATCCTGAAGCAATACAGATTAGGAAAAGAACAGCAGGACCAACATTTTCAAACCAATTTTTATCTACTAATTCCGTATTTTCTTTCTTCGCTATTATCCATTCAAGGTACAAATAGTGCAAACACAATTTATAAATCCTCTAATAGTAAAAATTTTTCATTTTTCAATCTGAACCACAAAAATTTAAACCAATAGCATAAAAAGCAAATAATTACATTATGTTTAAAAGTATAAAACATTTACTGTATTAATGAAGAAATTAACAGTATTTCAAATTGATTTGCAAAGGAATGTGATTAGAATTCCCTGCATATAAATAAACAATTGAAACATCCCTTCCAATTAAAGTTGTTATGGTTCTACCCATTAAACTATTGTCCTAATATAATGTGATGTAGTAATAGGTGCTACTACCACCTACTGATGAGGAAGAGTAAAAACTCAAGGTATCTTGCAGAAGTGTAAACACTTCCAAATTATGACTTTTATCATTTCAGATCTTGGACTTCTATTGCTTAAATATAACTTTTTTTTGTCATTAGTTAGTTTAATACAAGTTTCCAGTTCAAGGAACAGTGGTTAGACTTACTCTGCTTTGATTTTCCGCATTTCTTCCACTGCTTTATTCTGTAAAAGTTCAAAAGCATTAGATAGATTCTTAATGTTTAACATACATATAGATATATATTTATAATGATTTGTCACTTCTTTGATATTCGCTAAAAGTTCAGCTGTGGGCATTTATTTCCTGTTTCATGCCAGCACATCTGACCCACAGCAGTGTCTCTCTGCCCACTCACACAGCAGAGTTCTAACAGGGGGCTCTTCTGTCTGGGACATCCGTGGCAACCTCTGCTGTGACACCAACTTCCCTTTGACAGAGCCCTGACATTAGCGAGTGACACAATCTTCACTTTCCAACTCTGGTGATGAGTCAGATTTAGCAATTGGAATCTGTTTTTGCTAATTGTGCAATCTGACACCCAGTTCACTGGTGTCAGGCCAAGATGGAAACCCTAAGAGCTAAGTGTCAGGCTGTGCCTGTTAGAATTCACTAGAATCTGGTGTTCGTTTTGCTGCCATAAAAACAAAAAAAATCAAACCAAACCAAACCAACAACAAAAAAAATCACATTAATACTTCACAGCAGGTCAACAGCAACTGACATGAGAAGGATAATATACCTTGGCACGTCGCTCTTGAGCAATCTCCTCCTCTTTCTCTTTGAGGTACTGAACATCAGGATGTTTCTGATCACTGTGAAGTTCAAGAATGAGAAAAAAGTTTCACACAGAGGAAACCAGTTGTAAAAACATGTTATCCAGATTGAAACAGTCAATGTGTACAGCTCATGATTTTGAGTATGAACATGTACACATGTTCATGCTCATTATTTTGAGTACGTAGACATGTACACATACTCAAAATAACGAGCATCACGAAACAACTCTGGAAGGGTTTAAACTTCTATACACATTTTCTCTCATCAGAGTATAGAGAAATTAATGTTTTAATGGAAACAATTACAAATGTAATAAATATTGCAACCATTTGTTTGCTGTGCTGGTTTTGGCTGGGGTAGAATTCATCATCTTCATCGCAGAAATTATGGGGCTGTGTTTTGGATTTGTGATGAATACAGGGTTGATAATGTAGAGATCCTTCCGTTGTTGCTGAGCAGGGCTTGCACAGAGCCAAGGCCTCTTCTGCTTTCCATACTGCCACACTGGCCAGGAAGTTGGGGATGCTGGGAGGTGGGGAAGACACACCCGGGACAGGTGATTCCAGCTGATTAAAGGGACGTTCTAGACCATATGGCATCATGCTCAGTGTATAATAAAGTGGGGGGAAGAAGAAGGAAGAGTGGGATGTTTGGAGTGATGGTGTTTGTCTTCCCAAGTCACCACTGTGTGTGATGAGGCCCTGCTCCCCAGGAGATGGCTGAACACCTGCCTGCCCATGGGAAGCTCTGAATTGATCCCTTGTTTTGTTTTGCTTGTGTGTGTGTGACTTTTTCCTTCCCTATGAAACTGCCTTGATCTCAGCCCATGAGTTTTCTGGGTTTTCATCTCCTGATTCTCTCCCTGATCCCACTGCTGGGGGAGTGACCGAGTGGCTGCGTGGGGCTTGGCTGCTGGCTGGGGTTAAACCACAAGAGCAGCTTTGGGATGGAGGTACATGTTTTATTGGTTCACAATGTTCATGTATGGAGACTGCAGAAACACCTCCTACAAGATCACTGCTCAGTGGTCTTGCCAAGTTAAGAAGGTAAAAGTGTCTTGTATTCACAAAACTTCACTAATGTTTATTTTGTTAGTTTTTAATCAACATGGCATTAGATGGAAGTAAGAAAACACATACAATTAAAATAAATCACAAAACAATTTCATCCTTGTAGTGTGCCATAGGGGAAAATCTTAATTGGTTAAGAGTTTTATACTTGCATCAAATTACAATAAACCCCCTATTTTCAGTAACTTAAGATCTTGTGAACAGATCAGGTAGGTTACTGAACAATGATGATGTTTCTAGGACTTTCTGCTTAGTTTGCAACAGACATTGGAAAGTGTGCTGTGAATTAAAATGGAAATCACAGGAGAACAACAATGGTTACATTGCCATGAAACACTGGGTTCTGTGGCCTGTTTCTCAGAGTTTATGTAGGTTTTCTGGACCAAATTTTTCCACAAAAAAACCATTACTTCTATGTTCCTCACTTGTTGGATTCCTGACTTGGGACATAATTTGGATACGCACTAAGGATTCTCTGCTCTTTTTAGTTGATAGGAGTTGTGGTTTGAATAGACCAAAGGCTAAATGTATATTGGAGGCTTTAAAAGTTCTTTCATGTCTATATTAAAACTTGCATTGCATTCATTTGGACCTTCCTTATCTACTGCATCCATAACTACACAAGTGACATGGCAATATGTAATACCCGGAAATGATTATGCATATAATGATTTTACAGTCTGTTTCCATTCCCTTTATGAAACTTTGTTGCATTTAAGAACTTGTGATTTCAGGGCCATAAAGTTTACAAGCCAGTAAACAATTTTCATAGGAAAGTTTGAGTCAATCTAAATATACAAACAATCTAAGACTGTATTTCAAATAAAACCTGTAAATTTTGTCTTAGTTATTTCAAATTAAGAGAGATTTTTTGTTTTATTTTATTTTACCTGTTCTTGTTGGGTCTCTGAGCTTCTACAAGGCTCTGTAAACTCCTGTTGTTCTCCACCAATATCTGCATTTCCAGACGCAAGTTCTCCAACTCACTTAATTGTTCCTAAGCAAGTGAAATTGGAAACATTTTATTTGAAGACCAAGTTGCAATTGCTGTTTTCATTTCTAGCTGAACATGTTTTTGAGCAAAATAGAAGGCAAAAATTATTTTTCAGAAAACAAGCATGGTTCTCTGGCAAATATCTGCATCACCCTTCCATCTACAGTTGCATTAGAAACTTTATTGAGACCAGATTAGAACTGTTTCAGCAGCGAAAACGATGTTACCATTTGACATTCATGAACACAAAACAGTACAGTCCTTGGGAAAATGAGATTTATAGACATCTCAAGCAGGTTGTCACCACTTGTTCCCAGCCTAAGTAAAGGGAAAACAAAAATCTGACTTCCTGCTTTAATGGACACACTACTAAGCAGAGCTCTTTAAAAAAAAGCTGAACTCTGCAGTCTGTCTCATTTTAACCTTGCAAATTGCCAGCAGAGATTAACTCATAGTACCTTCAGCCTTAGAATTTCATCATTTTTTGCTCTTCGTTCTTCATTCAGCTCATGCACGAGGTGCTCCAGATTTATTGCAGAGGCTCTTCGATCAGCTATTTCTTGCTCATGAGTTTCCAAAAGCTTGGCCAAATTCACATCAAAATTAGGAGGAGTTTTTGGACACTGGCAAGTCAAAAAAACCAAACCACACAAACTATTAATAAAGAACTCTTTCCCCTATGTATTGGTTACATGTTTTAATGCTTCATTGGAGACATAAATTAGTAAATTCCTGGCAGACAAATCATCAATAATTACAAACTATGTGAAGGGTTTCTCTCACAAATGCCATACCTGAGGAAATGTTACTGAAGATGCATCCACAAAGCAATCTATTTGCTTCATTTTCAGTTCATATTCATTCTTCCTGTTCTCCAGTTCCTCTGTCATTTTCTCCAACTATTGGAAACACAGTAAGGATTAAAGTAGCTCATAATACAGACAAAATGGGAAACAAAACAGCACTCAGATCTCTATTTTGAGCAAGCTTAAGTACACCACAAATTATTTTAGATTAACAAAGACTTCACTTTTATAACTCTTCTATATTTAGCCTATTACAGTTAACTTTCAGTAGTTGTATGCAACAAGCATTTTTGAGAGCATTTATACATCTAAATACTGTAGTTCATCTGAATTTTGTACTTGTTAGTGTTTGATTTTCTTGCCTTGCTAACATGATCTACCTTTCAAAGGGCTTGCTAACACAGAAAAAAATACTATTAATGAACTTGGTTGGCAAAAATTACTGGTCAAAACATGATTTGATACAAAGATTTTAGTGATAAAGATTTGATCAGTTCCCCCAAGGGAATATGCTAACTTGACAAAACCCGCCTCTTTCAAAAAGCAACTTATTACAGTCGTTGCCAACACAAATATATCACTTAGCGCTATGATAGTTGTGACAGCTAGAGCTAGAATTTGGACAAAGGTTTTACGTAGCTATTTAGTCTGCAGAAGCTCCAAACCACTGCATAATTTATAGAGCTCAACAGTTATCTCTATTGCATAATGATACCATTTGTGGATAAGTGTTAAGCGGAGGAAAAAGTAATCCCCTAGGTTACACTGCTGATAACCTCAGCTTGCTCTGTTCTTACAAGTACTGATAATTTTACTCTGCTATCAGAGTAAACATTTTTGTGATCTCTAGACAACATTTCCAAAACATTAAAAGTTACCTAACCTTTGTTCAGGTTTTGAACTACTACTGCTTTGCTTTTACAAGAAGGAGCAATGCTCTTCACCAAGAGTGCTGTGTACAAGATGCTCTAAAAGGACAAGTGAAACCTTTCTCAGAAGCTGCAATTATAACCACAGCTCCCTCTCAATGAACTAATTGTGAAAATTTCTTTTTTTTACCTGTTCCCTGAGTTCCTGGATTACAGCTTCTTTCTTTGCTATGTCTTCCTGTGCACACTGCAGCAATGCATCATGTTTCTTAGAGGCCTCTGTCAGACTTATCAGCTGATCGGTGGTGTGACGCAATTCTTCGCACAAAAGGTCCCTCTATTTTCAGTCATTGCATGAGTCAAGAAAGAAGTGTTAAAGTTACTGCTCTAAGTCACTTGTTTCAAGATGTTTTGTCATTGGTGCCAAGATTGCTAACAGCTACGAGCATCTCCCTTTTCCTACTTTTTCATCACAGATTGTAGCAAGCATTCATTTATAAACTTCTTATTTTAGCATGTTTTTATAGTCTTGGGCGTGGTTGCAGAACAAAAATGAGAAATTTCCCACAGTATAGTGGCAGTTAAGATTCTTGTGGAAGATCTTTGGAATTAATCACTGTTTTAAAATATAATATGTACTTAAAAAGATACACAGTTCTCTAAATAAGAAACCAGAAAAGAATGTATAGATTTTAATCCCTGCTGAAGTGATTACAACTTTTTTAGTACACTGATATTCTGTAGATACCTTTGGATTTATTCTAGGATCTCTATTCCCACCCTATCTGATGGGGCATCATACCAACACAAAGTGTGTTAACCCATAAGGAGAAACTGTATTTAGTAGTTTAAAAGCCACCTTAGATTAGTTCTTCTTGTCCAGTTAAGAAAGCACGAAGAAATTAGTAACTGAAGTATAAAGTAAAGGAGAAACACTACAATTTTATCAGGAGCCAGGTATACCCAAGGATAACACTGAAACAGGAACTGGCACTTAAGTTAAAAAAAACAAAAAACCCCAAAGCAATCCATTTGCCAGACAACTCAGCTTTGGGTTTCAGAAGGTCACTTTTAGATTTGATTATTAAGGAATATAGTCTGTTTCTTTTTAAACAGAGTTCCACTACGTTTAATGTGCTTCGAGAAACACAGACCTCCCTGGAAGACTTTATTGGTGCCGTATGGATTGAACTAGCAAATCTAATCAGATGATCTTGCAGAAATTACATGTAAAGAGGTGCTAATGTTTTTGACTGATGGACATGTTCAACAAAATAGTGGTGACAGCAGTAATAGAAAAGACAGAGTTAAAGAAAGATACAATATTAAAAAGCAAAACCACAGTTGAATCAAAAGTGTGCCCTAGATCTGTTTCCAGCAGGTGGAGCTTTTAGTTAAAATTATGAGTAAAGAAAAGATATTATTGAATATAGTGCAGTGGGGGAAGAGAGAATGTAAAACATAATATATTCTTCTACCTATTTTAATTTCTCAGCTGCATCATCTAAAGCTGCCATTAAATTCAGCTGATGATTCCTTAGTGGCCTTAACAAAATTAAACCAGGCTCTTAGCATAGGCTTTTATGAAGTAGCTTATAAAACATTTATGTCAAGTAACGTGATAATTTAACAGAATTTGTCAGGTATCTCATGAAAAATTCTTTTAAGAACAGCTTAACTAGCTGTAGTTTGAACTAAAATGAGGTTAAGTTTTACATGAGCATTTTAAGCAAAACCACATCCAATTGGTCTGGTTGAATAATCATAATACACCAACATCAATGTTTTTACCTCAATGTTATCAGCTATTTTTCTTCCTTCCAAGGCTTCCTTCAGTTCCTCAATCTTCCTCTCTTGATCCTCTATGATTCCCTTGCTTTCTTCTTTGGCAACCAGAACAATATTGTACTTGTACTACAAAAAGCATTAAATTAAATTTTAAAATATTTCAGAAAAACATGTTATCAGATAAAGTTGGCAAATATAAGACAAAGAAAGGTACATCACAAATCTTACGATAACAACTACATTTAGAAATCAGTGTCAGTGACTAAAACCAGAATGATATATTGTACTTGCTAAATTATAGAAACCGTTTTTAGAGATTAGTTGTCAGAATGATACAAGAAGATTAACATGAATTAGCCACCACAATACATATTACCCACTAAAACCATAAAAACCCAAAAAAAAAAGATATAGCCATATTTAGAAATCTGTCGCATCAACATTTTTTTATAGAACCTTTTGAATTCATAGTTCACACATAATATATTATCTAAAGCATTCTGTTGGTTGCTCTTTCAGTTTGCAAACCAGACCTATTTTAATAAAGCAGAGGCATCATGTTTATTCAGTTATTCAAATACACAATTTTAGTTCTTTATACTTGTTTTCAGATGTAGAACATAGTAATACCAGCAACATAAAAATTCACTCAATCAAAAATGAATTTACAATTCAGCTTCAATTGTAGAGGTCCTAAATTGCCAATTTCTGAGAAAATCTAAATGTGACTGTCAGCTGAGTGGAGTTTACGGGATGTGAATAGGTCCCTTTAGAGACACGGCTTTTTACCCACCACGTGGAGAGGGTTCAGCTTTTGAGACAGCCTTAGGCATAAAATGTTCAGAAGACTTC
>VYZT01019414.1:313-49108 GCA_013400735.1 Pomatostomus ruficeps | reverse complement strand
CCAAGGGTAATATAGGGGGTTTAATCTGCAATTTAGCTTCATTAAGAACAGAATTAAGTTCGGACCTAGAACAAAATCAGAGCAACTTTGTGAAATACCATTGCCAGTTTTAATTTGGCACACAGCTTTCAATGTATTGCTCTGCAGATGTAAATTACTACTGATGATAAATATAACCAGTAGACTTAAGTTCAAATATCAATACTAACTTGGTTTGTCAGAAAGAAATTTTATCTCCGAACTGGTTTTGAATTCTATCACTGCAGCAATTAGAACTTGCTGTAATATAGATATATATAGAGATGGATAAATTTTTAATTAATTTATTTAAAATAATCAATATTCTTCAATAACTGAACTTCATAACTATGGCCTGTATGGCCATTTAAATACAGGGAAAGAAGACCACTAGTGGTCCCTTTTGTCTTGTCAAATTTCAGGCATTTATTCCTTACTTCTGTACTCTAATCAATGGAAAGAAGGACGCTTTTCAGATGGTGAAAACACCATCTGGACCTGCCTGTCCCTTTCCCATGTCTGGCAATCCATTTAGTAAGCGTGTTCCTAATAAAGACACTGAAACATTTGGTCCTCCAGAAGTTTCAAATTTTCATTTAAAATTGACTTCATTCCTTAGACTTATCTGAAAATTGCATTCCCAAGAATGAAATCACTTATAAAAAATAATGCACTGCAAGTTATATATAGCATGCTGACTCATCAGACACGGATGATTATATATAAAATAATTTTTTATCTGTATTTTGAGATCTGTCAGGAGGACTTATTCCTTATTACCCTATTTCTACATGTGGAAGTATGAATGTAGGCCAAGGCAACCAAACTCTCCTATTTTTTATTGTTAATAATAAAATTCTGGCATTCTGTAATCATAGATTCTGAAGGAATATTTAAAAGTATTTCTGTTCTGCTGATTTTTATGTTATAGATGCATAACTACACAACTCTTCCTAACTGTGGATAAAACTGTTTTGAAATACTTAATGGTACAAAATGCTATAAATCAATGGTTCAGCTCATATGGAAACTACTTTGATACAATTTTCACCATTGAATGGAACAACAGAGAACATAATAAGAACATGATGTTCAGACACTGCATGACAGATAATGTTGTTATTTTAGGAATAAATTGTTTTCATGGAGAAAACCACAAAAGACTGCATGAAAGATTGGAAGTATCTAGCAATGTGTGATTCATTGGTCATTACACTAGTGATTATTTTAGTATTTTAAAAAACCCCAAACAAACAGCAATCAGACTTTGATTCTAATAACTAAACCAGCTAAGTTCATACTCCTCAAGTATATTTTTAGTCAAAAAGTAAACCATATTCAGCAATATTAAAGATATTAAATAACTGAATGTATACTCAAATTATGGTTTAATTATCAGAAAATGCATTATGTGCATGTTAAGACTGCTACCGATATAACACATATCTAAAAAAATATTCCTCATACCCAGTTGGGTTAAATTTACGGATATAAGTTTGTGTCTTTTCTCAAGTGTCAGAACTATCTCCAGCTGCTTCATTTCGTGTGCTAATACATGATTTAGCTGAAACTGTGTAAAAATGAATGTTGTTAGAAAACTCATTTAAATGTCATTTATTTCTAAATTATTTCAAGCACATAAATTATTCCACTTAATTTAGGCAGTAATTTCTATTGATGAAATGAGCTCAAGTCCATCTGCATGTGAAAAAAATACAAGACATAAAACTAAGAGGTTCTGCTTTTGACCTCTCTATTTCACTTTCTGCATCAGTTCTCTTAAGAGGTGTGATTCTCATGGTGTTACGCAAGATCCTTCCATCAAAGCAGAAAAAGGCAACTCTCAAACATAATTGGTTTCACTATTTCCAGATGTGAGAGATTTGAGAGGAGCTATTATGAGATTCTTTTAAGTTTTACGTAGTTGTGAAGGGGAGTTATACAGTCCATTTTAGACCTCTGATTAAAGTGCATCCAAGAAGCACTATGGATTAGGAATGCAAGATTCCCTCTGCAGACAGAAGAAAGAAAAGCACTTTCCTGTACTCCATTCTGCAAATAACGAACCAGTTAAGGAAAGAAACATAGTGCCACAGTCACCATACCTTTCAGAGGTATTCAGTGCTAAAAAAACTCTCCTGTCTAAAATAGCAAGAAGGACAAATAGCATATATGACTATATTCTGAGCATTGCAACCCATTTATTTCCTCCCTCACGGTAATAGATTCAGAATTAATGTATCACATTTATTTTAGGATACTGAAACCAAAAACATCTTAAACTGGAAAGCTTCAACACAATCAGTGAGGTGTCTCAGAGTGTTACGAAGGGTGATACTTAAACTGCTATGGATTGCCTATGCTTGCTGAATCTCTCAAGAAAGTTTTAATGTACTGCTGCTTTTTGTAATAAAGCAAATGGGTCTTGGGTGACTGTGTTTCCCATACACATCTGACTCCTCTCCCCATCTCCTCTCTTCTCAACATTAAATCCCCAGCCTATTTTCAGCAATATTTATCAGGGAAGAAGAGATACAATAAGCTTTATAAAAAAGCCAGGACAGAAATTACTCATGCCCCATTTTCACAAAATTTCAGTGCCAGCTTGACTGTACTGGATTACAGAATATTCATATAGCAGCTCAACTGCAAGAGTAAACAAGGGTTCTTCGGCACGCAGAAGGATTTGTTCCCCCTTTCACATATTTGCTAGAGCTGAAGAGATTTTTTGTATTTGATACTTTAGCATATTTTAAATGTTAGGATATCAGCACTTTGTGAAATTAGGAAACAAAAATTATTAATTAAAAACGAAGAGAAAAGGATTATGCAATGAAATTTGCCAGATGTCCATTTGAAAAGGTACCATGATCACTGCTTATTAAAGGTGACCAGTCCAGCACTAGGGTCTAAAGGTTCCCATTTGTCATCACTGATTTTACATTTCAGTTATGGAGAAGAACTTGGGCTTGTGCTGTAGTTCTCACAAAACAGTATGGAACCTATGTATTATTTATGGAAATAAAATCTCCCAGTACTTTTGCAGTCAGTCTGGTGAACGAGTAAGCAACAGAATGTCCCCACACTTCAAGGACAACTCTCTCATACTTGGCAAAATAAATTTTCCAACTGATCTGAGCTGGGTCAAAAACTGTCTTGGGAGAAAGTCAGGTTGGGTCACTGGTACCCAGTTAGAATGGAAGGAACTGGAAAAGATACCACACTGAAGAAACAGATAAGCGCATTTGGTTAAAGTACCAGGAGGTTCTGGTCTTGAGGATTTAGAAAGCAGGAAAACACACCATGACACCTTAGAGTATTCATAGTAGTTCTATTTTCATTTTCAGTAGATTGAAAACAAATTCAGCTGTGCCTCAGGAAATGCAGTTAATACCAGTAAAAATGACACTGTTTTTGATGCTTCCCAAAGTGTGGTAGAACACGATATTGCAATCCTGAGGTTTGGAAATAAAAATATATCAATGTGATAAAATACATAAATTTATTATTGCCACATTTTTACTGATGCAAGTTTGTTTGGGTTCTCTTTTCGTTTTAGGCTTTTTTTTTCTTTTTAAACATTCATGCAATTTGCTTTCTAATTCTGGTCTGAAAGCTGTGTGAAAGCTGTGTTATTAGAAGAACTTTTGAAAAGTAGAGAGTACATTTTTAGAGGAACATTTTTTCCTCCTGGACATTTAAAACCACATTTATATGAAAAGTTTTTGTCTTGCTGACTGAGCATTAATGTTCCGAAAGATATGCATTGCAAGTAAAGATAGAATTGCTCTTTATAGACATGCTGTTTCATCATAGTGTAGGTTGTAACAAATCTCATGTCGTGAAAAATCCTCTTCATTGAGAACATTACAAGATTAGAAAAAGCAAGATATTTTCTGCTTCTAATGCAAGATGAGCTTCCGTGACCTAGACTACCTAGTTCCATGCTTTGCTCCTTCCTGTTTGTCATCAGTATATCTTAAGCCAAGTTTAACATTTTCAGCTAGTCTGGTCTTGTGAGGATACAATTTTATAAGAGTAATTTTGGAAACTCAGGGTAAGGACAGAAATGTGCTTCTCATGTGCAACAATCCATTCATATAAGGTAACTAAGCTGAAGGATTAAGGGTGTGAAACATGTCCCTTTCATGGCAAGAATGGGACAGATACTGCACAAGGGTGGTTTTAGTTGTGAAAGTCCAACTCTCATTTATACTGTGAAAATAAGATACAGTCTTCCTTTTTGTAACTTCCTGATTTCCCTTCTGCTATAGCTATTAAGTTCTCTAGCACTAAATTTTAACAACAGAACTATCTAGATGCTATAAGAGATCTTGAAATTATTTTGGTCATCATGATGTTTCTTGAGCAACAAAATGTAAAAGGCTACTGAAAATTACTTTTAAAGCTTAACACCTGATAAAATTTCAGGATTGATCCAAAATTTCAGATAATTAAAAGTTGAAGATAAATGTTTTGGTTCAGAAATATATTTTGGTTTGTTTTCTGTAATAATATTGTGTGTTTGACTTTAAGTGCAAGTATAAATTAATCTAGGAACCACTGAGGATTTAACAAGGACAACAAACATATCCCTTAGTGTGGAACAGCAGTATTACCAGAAAGAAATTGAATTTCTGTAGAAAATTTGATTTATTTCTGGGGACTATTTTACTTTCTTGGTAATACAGAAAACAGTTCTTGACTCTTGCCTCATAGTCCCAGCACACAGGCCTGTGACTATCACACAGTGCTGTAATTCACACCCTTTCCTGTCAGGTGTCCACAATGTTTATGGAGATGCCAGCTCTGATACTTGATTTTTTATTCAAGGATGAATCTGGAAAAGAGGTTCCCAGAACAGGAGAAGCACTGATGCTTCCCTGCAGCAGAACAGCAAGCCATGCAGTTGGACTGAGCCTGGCTGGAAGACATTTCCAAGTTTGCATCATCCACCCCAGAGATATTCTGTGTCATGTGGCCCAAGATGGCATTGTCTTGTGCGCCAAAGAAAATACTGGTCTGTCAAAAAGCAGAGATTCAGTTTCTTGCACAGCCAAACTATTAGAATGCTCACTGCAGTATTTTACTGCCTCAGACTTTGCTTGCCAAGCCTGAAAACCTATCAGGAAGCATCTGCTTTCAAGAGCAAACTATTCTGTTATCATATTTAGTTTATTGTGCCATTCACAAACTCTCCCTGGAAGCCATGAATTAGCCATGATAAATGAACACCAAAATATTCAAGTGCTGTTCACACTGCTACAATACCCTAAGTGTTAAACAGATCAAATACAATCACTGTGCTCAGCACAGCAATATGTCAAAATTTAATAGCTAGAGAAACAGCTACGCTCAAACTACAAAACACCATTACAAGGATTCTTTGTCATTAACTTCACTTTAGAAAAATATATCATTGAATAAATACTATGTACATCTTAATTAAATACAATTTAATATACTTGTGAGCATTAAAAAGATTAGAAGCCAATACTTTCATACTATAAAGGTAAAAAACTTTCTCCTTCTTCATTCTTGCTTATCTTAGAGAGTCATCCCAGCATAAAACAGAGTATGCAAAGGTGGCAGAAGATGTCTCATAACCTTTAATCCAACACCTGGAAGCATTATTTTCAATGACATTTCATATAAACTGACATATCAACCATATCAGGCTAGGAAAAACCTAATGCTATTCTCCCAATTAATTCTAACCTCTTAGCTTTAGTTGTAATTATTTCACTCAGCTCCTAAAACTCCGCTTATTAAGATCCATCCATCATGGTGTGGGTCACATAGTATTTCTATTGTTGGGCTTTCCAGCCTTTGTCTTCTTTCAGTCAGAGTCCTTGCCTAAAAGGGAAACTTGTTTAAAAATTAAGAATAAAGCTAAAATGCAAGCTAATTAGGGTAGTTCCAGATTATTTATTTATTTAAATGACTATTATTTCCCTGAACTTAGTCTGCCGCTTCCCTGGAAGAGACACTCCTCGTGCTAGTCACTTGTGAGACTGTCAGTTGAATGATTTACCTGTACTTCACATCTGACTTCCTGATGCAGAGAGTGTCTGCTTTCATTTCTACCTTTTTCTTTAAGAGTGATCATACCTATTTGTATAAAGTTATTGCTTCAATAATTTGAGCTGGATACAATATCAGGTTGTGATTACTCATGTTTAAAAAGCATACCCACCAAAAACCCAGTGGAAACTAGCAACATTACAATTATTCATCACAAACGACACAAACAGAAGTCCTGCAGTTTCCCTGACAGTTCAAGCAATCATTCTCAGGAGACACACATCACCAGAAAAATGAATAAATGAACTATTTATCCTAAATGAAGCATGATTTCTTCTGTAATTAAAGCCAGTTATCACCTGCATATATGTTTCTCTATTTATAAACGTATTTGAAATGCGAAGTGTTGAAATGTCCAGATAGAAAATTGCTTTTCTGAAGAGACTGTTAGTGTCAAAAGGAAGCACATTTTTGATACATGTCTTATTTAATCAGGAAAAAAGTGGGGGGAAAACTGCAATTCAGATAGCTCCATCTGGACAAAGGCAGCAAAGTCTCTGCATTTCTCCAAGAGTTACTGCTCACACTATCTAATTTGATGATTAGCACTGAGTTGTAATTGGAACCAAAATCCCAAGTCCCCATCTGGATCCTGCTCACAGCAATATGAACCCAGTTCAACACCTGCCTGTTTTATTTATATAAGAATTATGGCTGATGTGTTTGAATGTCTGCAGTAATTTCCACCTGTCCATCCTGACCCTTTCTGATCACCGCCTCTGCTGCAGGGATCGATCAGCAGTGCGGGGAAGCATTCGGTTCATTCCAAAGCAATGCCTGCTGCTCACTCAGCAATCCCATCAGTCAATCCACGTCTGCTTCTTTCCAGCTGCTGCCTCCTGTTTTCTTTCTTGGCCAAAGTTCACTTGTACACTTTACCACCTACCTAGGACTATTCCTTACCTCTAAAAATCAATCACCACTCCAGCTCATTCTGTAAGTAAACTTTAAAAAAAAAATAATCAATTTTGTGTTTAAGGTTGCTTATAGTCTGGGTTTTTTAAAGGTTTTTAATACATCTTGAAGAAGAGTGGACTGCTTTTTCAAAATTCAGACATCACTTATGGCTACTCTCTGCAGGTACAAAAATAAGTTAATTAATAATTAACGGCAATTACTAATGAATTTGAAGAAAAATTCACTGATTCAGAGGGGAAAATGGCAAGATTTTACAGGGAATTGAAAACAGTCAGATGCAAACCTCCACCCTATCAGAAGAAAATCTGTAAGTACGCTTTAAGCATCACAAGCTTTAGCATCCCTGTAAGCGTGTAAAGGATGAATCCTCCCTCTGCGCTCTCAGCCTGCACTGCAGTGAGTTCACGTATCTGATGTGGGTAGCCAAGCCAACACCCCTTTCCTTAGGGAACGCCTCAGTGTAGTACAGTGCAAGAGCCACCACCTGCCTAATTCCAGGCAGGAAGTTGTTGGCAGCAGATCCACGGAGCGTGCCTTGCTCTAACCACTCTCAGATACCTGTTCTGCAAGGCAGTGTCAGCAGAGTCACTCTCCTGATGAATTCTAAATATCTCCTATATGTCAACTAAAACAAAACCCAAACAAACAAACAAAAACTTCGGGTAAATATTCCTGTAAAAATACAAAGAGGCAGTAAAGACTGTCAGGATTTCCAATGCATCCCGTTTTCTGTTTCCAATGTGGAAGCAACTCCTGAGCATGACTAAGAAGAGAACTTAGTCATAGTGTATTGTAGCACAGTTCTGCTTCCAACAGGGCCATTAAAATTATGTTTTAAAAATCCCAAACACTAATTTACAGTAAGACCTTGAAAGGCCCCTGAAGTGTAGTGTATAATCACACTATTCTCTCACCTTTTTCCTCCCATGCTGCCACCCAATTATTACAGCACTGAAGCAGACACAACTTATAGCTATATATATTCCTCTGAAAATCACTGATCCTGTTAATTTTCGTTAATCTTGGCAAATGCGTAGCTCAAGACCTTTCATTAATATTTATTAACTATTCTTTTCTACATTGAACATTTAATTATTTAAATCCCTAACATATAATTCTATAACTACAGGTTTTATGAGGTGCATTCTTTTCCCCACTGTTCTGGAAGTGAAAAAAGAGAAAATGTTTAGTCCAAACTCCAAACCTCAAGATCTTTCAACTCAATAAAGAAATAATCCAGTTTAATAAATACAGTGAATGTCTTATTATCTCAAAAATGTTATCTTTATATTAAAAAGAAATATGTGGATTAAAATATTGTGTATTTACATTTTGATCCTTAAAGAAACCACACAAAAAACAAGGGAAAACAGCTTGTCACTGATATACTCTGCTTATTATTGACTTTTGAAGGTTTTTTCTCCTCCAAAGAATCTGTATGATCTTTCACAAAGAAGGTTTTCTCTGCAAAAATATTTTCCTCTAAAACAATATCATTTCCCCACTGTTTTTCATACCATTATAAATTCGAAAATGTTAGAACAGAGAGAACTCATGCAAACACACACTCATCACTTGTCCAGGAGTTATCTGACATTTAGGGGGGAAAAAAATCAGGCTGTTTGTCCAAGGACAATTTTCTCATTCTAAACATCAAAAAAATGATGAAAGGCCCAGCTCAGAGTTTTCTTTCATACTTTTAGAATATGATGTCTAGTCACGTATCATAACTAGCTGTTGAGTGAGATGGAAGGCAAAAAGAAAAGGCCTCCATAAAAAGCTGTAACAATGAATTTCAGGTCCATTCTACTCAGATGAATCCTTCTGTATTCCTATATGTTTAAAATGGAGAAAAAGCAAAATAATCCTAGACTCCTAATCATCAGAAGTAATGCCGGAGGAGCAAGTGAATTGAGTGCTGGCAGACTGGAAGCTGTTTTCTCTTCAAAAGATCAACAGGGAAGACAACATATTTCTCCATAACACAATTGTCTTCAGCTGTCCTTGAGATGATTGACAGTCAGCATTAAGCTTTAGGGATGCTCAGACGATATTTAATGTCAAGTTCAATGGTGAATGCGCTAGTATTTTAAGAACAACACCTGTTCCAAAGTCTTTGAATGCTACTATCAGTCCCAGAAAACAGAAGGAGCCAGAAGCACTTGGCAAGATCAAGTCCAAAAGAAGACTTTTTTTTTACTGTTAAGGAAGTCTCTCTCCTGACTGCGATTTGAGAATGTTTTGTTTGTTTCTTTGTCTAGCTGCACCTCCCCTTCCCCCCTCCCCTTCCCCTGCCACCCTTTATTTTTTCCTTATTTCTTATTTATTTATTTTTAGATTGAGTGGGCAAGAAACACTGTGAGCAGGTTGTTTCTTACATGTTTTTTACTTTTAGTCACTTTAACACAAGGTAAGATGAGCTTACTTGTGATAAAGCAAAACTGCTGTAGCAACTGCCTTTGTTAACCTTTTCCAGGCTACAGCATATATAATATATGTACCTTGCTTTTCTTTCAAAAACTCATTTCCTCAGACTAGGGCTAGGAGCAGTTAGTGCTCTGTAAATCCATACCTTGCCTGATTTATTTTAATATGTTCATGTATATCTATTTGCTTACACTTCCATATGTGCTTTAGGCAGTGTTTTTGTTGTATTTCTGTTGTTTGTTGCTCTGAAAAATACTCTGAGCACCTTTCCTTTACATCCATAAAGACTGGGAATGTGTATAAAACTGCTACCTGCACAAATAAAATAAATTATATAATAGAAGTTGAATGTACAAATGTAAAGATAACATAAAGATATCCTGCTCTTCAGGATAAACCTATTTACTCATTGAAATGAGTAAGCAGAGAAGAAAGTAGCATATGTTTGGAGAAGGAAAAAAGGGTACATTTACAGAAACTCTCTAGTGGGAATCCTGATAATCATCTAAGGTTTAGAAGCACTAAAGAATTTCTTCCACTCACACAAAGTACACGCTCATTCAAATATATGTCACTTCAAATACACAGATTTGTTTTGATCACTGCACTGTGCATCAGTGCTTCTTCCTGAAAGAATACAGAGTAACATTCTTTTGTTACTCGGAAGAAAAAGAAATCCCATACTAAATGACTCTTTTCACTGTTCAATCTCAAGTGCTTGCCTTGAGTTCAAATACAGAGTTTATTTCTTAAGTAATGATGTGTGTTGCCAGTCCAACCTTACATTTATAACATTAATCTAAGATTAGTGTGATTGCTGAATTATATAGCCTCTGAATGGAAGAACTGCAGAATTATCATTCCATCTTATTTCTGTCTAGCAAAAAATAAGAGAACACCACCTGAGAATTTGAATACATCAGTATTTTCTCTAGTAATAACATGGTCTCTGAATAAAACATACCGTAATGACCATTTTTCATTATTTTAAAGTGATTGCATACTAAAAATTATTCCTGAACATATTTTTTTTTGCTTGAATCAGATCCTTAGGGCCAGAACTCAAGAATTAAGAAACATGGTCTTTAGATGCCTTGAAACTCTTCCAATTCCATCTTTCAGGTCTGATTTCAGCTCAAGTTAGAATCAGAAGTTACTATAGCTGCTGAAAGCAAAGATAACCAGATAAACTGACCTTAAATTATGAAGTTCTACAACTCCAAAACTTGTGCCAAAAGAGGAGAAAAGATTTTCCAGTTAGCTGCCTAATCTAGACACTTGGTTACTTCCAGCAAAGAGCAACAACACCACACAGGTTCCAACATCCAACTCCTGGTTCATAATAAAAATCACATTTGCCTTTTTAGTAATGGAGCTATGAGGTGCAGCACTGGTCACATCTTACAGAGACAAATAGATAGAGGCTTTTTTGGGTCTCTGAGATGAGAACAGGTAATATTTTTTCCAGTGTTGACTGTATATTTTTCCAGTGACAAATAAATGATTAATTCAGAGCACCACATTACTTACTTGTTCAAGGATATAAGTAAAAGCACTAAACAATTCTGCATTAAGATAAGCATTACAACAGTGTGAGTATCTTTGGAAATTTCCCTCTGGCCAGCTCACTTCATCTCTGCGATAGAGAACTAGACCAGCTTCCCTCCTCTTATTCCTTCAGAGGGACAGTTTGACAGACCACCAGATTTTCTACTGTTGCTGCTTTCAAGTCTCTTTGACTTTGATCAGTGTTTGTCATAGTTTCGGTCACCCTTCTTTGATCACAGTATTTTACAGAATCACAGAATCAATTCAGTTGGGAAAGACCTCTGAGGTCATCAAGGTCAACCTATGACTGAACAACACCATGTCTACACCAAGTGCCGTCTCCAGTCTTTCCTTAAACACCTGCAGGGACAGTGAAGAATTTCTTTCTAACATCCAACCTAAACCCCCCCTAGGACAGCTTGAGACTGTGTCCTCTCATCCTGTCACTGGTTGCCTGGGAGAAGAGACCAATCCCCACCTGGCTACACCCTCCTGTCAGGCAGTTGTGGAGAGTGATAAGGCCACCTCTGAGCTTCTTTTCCTCCAGGCTAAACAACCCCAGCTCCCTCAGCTCCTCCTCATAACACATGCTCTCCACACCCTTCCCCAGCTTCATTGTCCTTCTCTGGGCCCACTCCAGCTCCTCAATGTCCTTCCTGAATTGAGGGGCCCAGAACTGGACCCTGTACTCAAGGTGCCGCCTCACCAGTGCCGAGTGCAGGGGGACAATCACGGCCCTGGTCCTGCTGGCTACACTACTGCTGATACAGACCAGGATGACTTTGGCCTCCTTGGCCATCTGGGCTCACTCCTGGCTCGTGTTCAGCTGCTGTTACCCAGCACTTCCCATGTCCTTTTCTGCTGGGCAGCTTTCCAGCCACTCTGCCCCAGCCTGTAGCTGGAGCACATTTTGTCTTTGTAAGAGGGACCATTCTGATCCTGGAGCCAGATCAACAGCTTCCTTCCCCTGGAAGCTCAGCTGTTGCTTCCTACATCTGACACTGCTGCAGTTCCTTGAGTCAGTCTGGGGGAAAACCCTCAGGCAGCCAAGAAGCACTTTTCTGCTTTTGAAGTTTCTGTGATACTATTAAGCAGCACACTGACTGGTGTAGAGAGGATAGGATTCACCGTGAATGAGACAGAATTTCACAACAGAGTTGCAGAAAGTGTTAGTTCATTGGCTCAACCTAGCAGAAATCACCAGTTTGTTTATGAGACAGAAAAACAAGTGCTGGGGGAGGACTGGGGGAGAAATCTGACCCTGCAATCTGGAAAGATCACTGTACACAAAGGCTTTCAGCTCTGTACCAACTGATGATGATGCAAAAGACACAACCTGGTTCTATCCACAGTGCCAGCAGAAGTATGCTGATATCACATTTGGTATGCATAAATCTCATCAGGTACCTTTCAATCACACCTTAAGGGTAACCAAAACAACCAGAAAACTGATTCCATTTTATCAGGAAGGAAAAAAACCAAAACAACCAGCTATGAAAATTGCTGCTTAGGTGCAAAGTTCCCTTTGTTAGTACTTAAGCACAGTTTTAATTGGAAAACATCTGAATGTAGAAGTGGTTCAGCAAATAGAGAATTAAAAAATTATCACCATTGACAGTGAGCAAGAAAGAATTTATTCAGCTTGATCTTCAGATTAGACTGATCATGTAAAATTGTCAATAAGCATGTGAAGTGCACGCTTAATTTGGAATCTGATCACATATGACAGACCAGAGATAATTATAGAACTTCAGCTGTCATTTTATAGTATAACAACACAAAAAATTGTTGTCCTTTTTTACATAGAAACTAATAAGGCTATTTGCTGAATCTTTGCTAACTTTGCTCTCTAAGAAAGTCTTACAAATTTTCATAAACAACCACCTTGATGTGTATTTAATCTATTTTAAAAAATAATGCATAGAGAATATTTATGTACATGTGTATATATATATATGAGAACAATAGAAAATAATTTCCTACCATGCAACTATTTCTGAATACTTTGCCTAATCTAAATAGGGTTAAGGAGCAACAATATGCAAATTTTACATTCAAAAGCTTGAAGTGAAATAACTCACTTCAGACATTCAGTTTCAGAATATTTGGTGGTGAGGTTAATTACAGGTTTATATTTGAAATATTTTCATACTTGAAAATGCTAAAAAGCAAAACAAAACCAAACCAACTAAAACCCCTAAACCACAAACCACTCATTTGAAAATACTTATATTTCTTTACCAAGTAGGCAATAAACATTGTTAACAGAGGGGACAAAAAGTCTTTGGATGACCTGGTGTTTACTTTTTAGATGGGGGGGGGGACATTTTGAGAAAGCATTACCTTAAATTAAGATGTCAGGAATGCAAGAGATATTTTCAGCTTAGAAGAAGGTGACGGTATAACAGCACATAGGCAGATCCAAGATCCTGCCATGGAAATCCAGAGAAGCAAACTTTTAATGCTGCTCTTCCACATGTGCCACAGAGGTGGTGGGAAATTTGCAGGAGACATCTGCAATCTCCTGTACAGCTAATAGTAACGCCCAAATTAATCTAATTACTTTGTTTAACACATATTATTGATTTTATATGTAAAGAATACTTATGTGTAAGGTATTTTAAAAAAAAAAATCTACTGGAAGAATTCTGAGCAGCTGAAGAACCTGCCAAAAAGTTGTTTTATACATTTTTTTGAAATATGCAGTATTTCATAGTGTGATTTAAAACTGCTAACCAGATATAAATCTCTGCAATACTATAGTTAAAAAATTTCTGTCAATGAATTTTTGAAAATTCCGTGCAAAGCAAATCAAAACATATTTTCTAATATTATCTGGAATCCCTTCTTGCACTCTTGCCCGGAATTAGAATTATCCCTCTTCTGGATTAAAGATGCATTGGTGGATTAGTCTATCCCTGATGACAACATAATATATCCTTCCCAGAGGCTTAAACTGAAAAGAGGTCTGTTAACTACAGACTATATCAAAACAACAGAAAAAAAAAAGACAAAGAAAAGCGACATTGGGTACAAAACAGTATTTTAACATTTAAATATCCCCATGTGGGAGGTCAAAGTTTGTGAAACATAAGCTCAGGTTCTGGGCCATGCATCAGTTCTATTTTTTTCGCAGACTGTATCACCTGTAAAACTAGTAAGACATGGGACCGATTCCTGCAAGGATTAGCCATGGGTATTACTTTTAGCTATAGCCACTCAAGCAAGCTCCAGAATACACCAGCCACACAGGCAATTTAAATGAAAAAATAAATTGGTTTTAATTTTCCTACTTCATAGTCAGATATGTATACACATTTTGAAAAATTGTGCTTCTTTATTTGATTTTTTTTGCCAGTTAAAAAAGTATTAGTTTTATATTTCAATTTAGCATTTCCAAAGCAACAAAGCAAATGAGTTGTTTCTGAACTGAAATACTTTCTATTTCTGAAACTTTGTTTCAGATGATATGAAGTTGATTCATCACTTTAACACTCTAAAGGAGATGTTACGTTATCCTGGATATTAAGAGACATGATGTCAGTTTTCCATAGAATAGTCTCATCCTGCAAAGTTTTTCTAGATGGAAGACTATGTAGTTCATAAAACATCTTTCTGTGGGACTTCCTAGAATATTCCACGTGCCAATGATCATACAATGATGACTTCTAGAATACACCTAATATTTAAGCCAAATTCTGGAAAACTAACTAAAAATAAATATTTCACTGATTATAATAAAAAGACACAGCGCTGTACTTTCTGGTGAACTTAAACACCTAATTACATTCTTTTCCAATTATGTCCTAGGAAAAAGTAGATGAGTTGTTAGCATTAAATTTCAAAGTAAGATGTTGGGGTCTGGTTTTTGTTTAAGAAAAGGTCAGTCCTTTACTTCATGAAGGTCAGTAAAATCATTGGCTTTAAAAGGTAGCTTAATTTGGGTATAGAATTCAGCTAAGAAATAAACTTTCGACCACACTTTCCTGTTGGTGTCACTGAGAAGATGGGGATTAGACGTTTTTCTGGTGTTTTATTTAATAAGAAGTCTGGACGTCATCACTAATGTTGCTTGCTAAATTGAATCTTTGAAGAACAGTGTAGAACTTGAGAAGTGTTTGTGTGTAGAGCTCACAGGCTGTGTGCTCCATCCTTTGAAAGGAAACCATTGTAAAAGGGGAGGGTCCTGAGCACAAAGAAGGGAAGAACTGCTTTTCTGGCAAATGACAGCATCAGCAACAAAACTCTAATAAGAGCCGCATGCTTCAATATGCAGTAAATAATACCCATACACTCTGTAGAAATAAAAGGATGGAGGATGGGGGAAAAGGACTTTGAGTTCTGTAGTCAAAGGAATTTAGAGGTACATCTAAGTAGTCTTACGAGAGATTGCCTTATAGTGAAGTATCAGTTACATACAACCCTGGATCATAATTATCTGTGTATCCTCAGACTAGCAGAGCAGTTATTATGCAGTTCTGTGCTTCTCTGCAACTGATCTCAGTGACTGCATCATTTTCTTGACATTTTACAACTTACTGATTCAGTAATCACAGTTCAATTGTCTTAATCATACAGTAATTGGACTATATTGAGTATCTATTGGCATTTCCTCTAAAGAAGATATAAATTAGATAGCAATGTTTTCAGTCAAGAAACAGCTAAGAGCAACTCAAATCTGAGTTTGTTTGTCCTCCACTATAGATGTCTAGATGTCTTAAAAGGGAAGGCAGTTCATTTTGGCACAAATCCGCTATGTCCCTGCTCCTTTTATTCGCTTTAATATGCGTGAGCCCCGTCAGAGAAAAAAGTCGAGACACAGGGGGGGTCCTCCCCCATGGCCGGAGGGGGAGCACGGCAGCCGTGCAAGGGAAGGCAGCGCCTCGCCGGGGGAGCTGCCGGCGGCGGGGCCGAGGCGGCGGCGCAGGAGGAGCGGGAGCGGAGCGGGAGCCGAGCGGGAGCGGAGAGGGAGCGGGAGCGGAGTCGGCGCCGGGACCCGCCCGGGGCGGGGACCTGTCCGTGGTCCTGCAGCCGGGCCGGCCCCGCTGCCAGCGCCGAGGGGCCCCTGTCCCTTCCTGCCTCCCTCCCTCCGCTAACGCCCTGCAACAGCTGCTGCCACTGCCGAGCCCGAGTTACAGAAATTCAGCTTTTAGGGAGATTTCGTATTCCCCAAGGCTGGGGGTACTAAATAACAAAATAAATCCCCAAACCTCCTACCAAAGCCCTGCCCAGGCTCTGAGCGTGCCTTTCCCTGGCGGCCTCTCGGCTGCTCGGGGCGCGGGGGAAGCCCCAGTCCAGAGCACAACTTTTCTGCAGGGAGCCGGGCTTCAGCCCCCTCGGAGCCTCCGCGCAGGGGATCCAAGACGGAGGGGACCTGGCGCCCTCCTCGCCTGCAAAGCCGTGGAGAAGCCAGGCAGGAGAGCGGCAGAGGCTGGGAGCTCCCTCGCCTCCCCCTCCTCGTTGCCGGCTTCTGGCACCGGGGAAACCCCCGGGGGGCGGAGGGGAGGGAAGAGGAAGCTCTCACTGTACGCGCGATGCCCCCCGTGCATCCCTTTCTCCGGGAGCCCGGAACCCCAGCCCGGACTCACGTGTGCCGTCAAACCGGGTGGCGATGGTGTCGAGGAAGGTGTTCTGGGGTGCCAGTAATCCCTTCATAACCGGCATTTTTCCAGCGCGGTGCGAGGTTCCCCATCAAAGTTTGTCTACGAGGGTGGTTCAAGAAGAAAGTGCAGAGGGCGCCCGGGGGAAGGTAGGGAGGGAGGAGGCGGAGGGATAGGGAGGAGAAGGAGGATGGGGATGCCGCCGCGCCGCCTCCGGCGCCGGGAGCCCCCCGCTGTCAGCCCCGGCCCCGCCGCGGGAGCCGCGCACAGGTGCGGAGCCGCGCCCCCGGCGGCAGCGCCGCTCCCCCTCCCCGCACCCCTCCAAAGGCCAGGGGAGGGGGGCGCCGGTGCGGAGCCGCCGCGAGGGAGGACGGGCTGGAGGAGAGCAGGGAGCCGGGGAAGAGCCACCTTTATCCACCTGTANGGCGGGGCCGAGGCGGCGGCGCAGGAGGAGCGGGAGCGGAGCGGGAGCCGAGCGGGAGCGGAGAGGGAGCGGGAGCGGAGTCGGCGCCGGGACCCGCCCGGGGCGGGGACCTGTCCGTGGTCCTGCAGCCGGGCCGGCCCCGCTGCCAGCGCCGAGGGGCCCCTGTCCCTTCCTGCCTCCCTCCCTCCGCTAACGCCCTGCAACAGCTGCTGCCACTGCCGAGCCCGAGTTACAGAAATTCAGCTTTTAGGGAGATTTCGTATTCCCCAAGGCTGGGGGTACTAAATAACAAAATAAATCCCCAAACCTCCTACCAAAGCCCTGCCCAGGCTCTGAGCGTGCCTTTCCCTGGCGGCCTCTCGGCTGCTCGGGGCGCGGGGGAAGCCCCAGTCCAGAGCACAACTTTTCTGCAGGGAGCCGGGCTTCAGCCCCCTCGGAGCCTCCGCGCAGGGGATCCAAGACGGAGGGGACCTGGCGCCCTCCTCGCCTGCAAAGCCGTGGAGAAGCCAGGCAGGAGAGCGGCAGAGGCTGGGAGCTCCCTCGCCTCCCCCTCCTCGTTGCCGGCTTCTGGCACCGGGGAAACCCCCGGGGGGCGGAGGGGAGGGAAGAGGAAGCTCTCACTGTACGCGCGATGCCCCCCGTGCATCCCTTTCTCCGGGAGCCCGGAACCCCAGCCCGGACTCACGTGTGCCGTCAAACCGGGTGGCGATGGTGTCGAGGAAGGTGTTCTGGGGTGCCAGTAATCCCTTCATAACCGGCATTTTTCCAGCGCGGTGCGAGGTTCCCCATCAAAGTTTGTCTACGAGGGTGGTTCAAGAAGAAAGTGCAGAGGGCGCCCGGGGGAAGGTAGGGAGGGAGGAGGCGGAGGGATAGGGAGGAGAAGGAGGATGGGGATGCCGCCGCGCCGCCTCCGGCGCCGGGAGCCCCCCGCTGTCAGCCCCGGCCCCGCCGCGGGAGCCGCGCACAGGTGCGGAGCCGCGCCCCCGGCGGCAGCGCCGCTCCCCCTCCCCGCACCCCTCCAAAGGCCAGGGGAGGGGGGCGCCGGTGCGGAGCCGCCGCGAGGGAGGACGGGCTGGAGGAGAGCAGGGAGCCGGGGAAGAGCCACCTTTATCCACCTGTAGCGGGGCCGGGCGGGGCGGGGCAGCGCAGGGACCGGCGGCCCCCCGGGGCTGCGGAGCCTCCCCCGCCCCCGGCCGACTCAGACATCGTTCGGCTCTAGCACCTGAGAAGGGTTGCGGGCATCTCAGCTCGCAGGGACCCGGTTTTATGAGTAGCAATGTCGCGGGGTAAAGCACGGGCTCCCACTTTGCTGAAAGCAGAAACACCCTTGACAGAGAGTAAATGCCTCTGGAGGTGCTCATTGGAGACCAGAACATGGCAAATGCTCCACCAGTTGTGTGGCCTCAGGCTTATTTGCATGTTAAGGGTATTTCATTTATTTAAGGAATAGGCATTTTGCTGTGATTGTCAATATACCCTAGAACGTATTTTTTACATTCTTCCCTGAAAAATTCCTGAAATAATTTTTTTCCTGCCAGCTAAAGAGAGAATTAAGATATATCCTAGACCAGAAGGTCTAACGTGTAAATGAAAATAAATACGTAACAATAGTAATAAAGAAGTGACATTCTACATTCAGATGAGTAACCTGCCCAGTCTGGTACCATGGCTCTTTAAATGCTGCCAGATAGCTCTCCATAGTACAGTCATTTCACTTACTGTAGCAGCAACGGCAAAACTTCCCTATGTTCTTTAAGGATTAAAAGACCCTGGAGAAAAGAAGTGGGAGTACACTCCCTAATCTACAAAGTCATTGTGCAGAGGAAGCCTGTGGGGTTCTTGCTATTTTACAGTACTGCTATTTGTATTTTCTGCTATTCCTGTTTATTTAGGATTCTCTCTTTCTCCAGATGGCTAGAAGACTTTGATTCCCACTTTTTAGCATAAGCGGCACTGAGAGAGGTTACAAAAGAGAAAAAATGGTCTTTCTTTACAACAGATAATGAAATGTAAAAAACCACCAGAATGTCAGAAAATGCTGAAACACAGGGTTTCTAGTACAATATAAAGCCTATTCATGGTAACCCCACCTTGGCTCTGAAGAATGCAGCAGTATTTTGCTGAGATCATGAACCTGTCCAGTTGCCCTTGTACTAGAAGCCTTTTATGAACTAGTTGATATAGAGCTGCCAGATCAGTTTTCAGAAGTAGCACATGAACTAAGACACTGCCTGTACAGTGCTTCGGAAGTCTCCAAGATCTCAAAGTACTATCAGTTTCTTGCTCCCTGATAAACTTCAAATTCCTGTCAGCCTTGTCCTTAAAGTATATAAGCACCAGCCTTGTCCTTAAAAGGTACAATTTTTCATACTGAATGCCAGGAATTTTTAATTTTCATTATTATTCTCATATCTTCTAGTTCAATATAAGCAGAGTCACAAAATTAATTTCTCTTGATAGTTTTCCATTTAGTCTCTCTGGCTAGTTGGGTTTGATGGAACAGCATGTACCTACTGGTGAAATAAAGAAAATCCTATTTCAATATCTGGAAAACCCACAAGAGCATGATCAGATTTTCACTTCTGACAAAGCGCCCAGCAACAGAGGTGGTTAAGGTAAATCTGAACCTTTAAAACCTGACAAGGGATTTGCTTATGTTGTAGCCTGTGTGCTGCAGTTGTGTTTCAGTTTGCATTTTTTTCCATAGCCTACCCAAACACCATTTAAGTAGTGATAACAGTGAAGGAGAAAGGAATATATTCTTCATCTTACTACAGGCGGTTAGGAGACAGTAACCCATATATATATTTAAAGATATAAATGTATTTCTCAATTCTGGTCATCACAAAAGGGAAAAAAGAGATGATTTTCCAGGGGAGTCAAGTTGTTAGCTGATAAGTCTGCAAGCCCATAAGTGGCCACACCAAGTCTGAGCTATAATCATAGTGTTTTGAAGGCTGTATCACATTACAGCTTCAGTAAGTTTAGAGCTTTATTAAGAGCTCATGGAAATTTCTTAATCACGAGACAAAAAATGTTTTAATAAAGCCTTAGGGCTTAACTTGGACAAAGAATGCCAAGCAATCATGCAAACACACACCTCAGAAAGGATGGATAAGTGCCAGAGGAGTTACATGTTGATAGGGGTGAACACAAATTACAGTTATTGGAAAGTATCCACCACTAGCCAGGAGGATGCAATAACAATGGCAGTGAAAGCTCTACCAACAAGGAAATTCTGCTGAAGCACAAAAGGGAGGGATACCAAATTCTTTAAAAGGAGGACATGCTGAAGGCCTCTTCACCTCAGAGAACTTCAGGAAAGAGAAAGGCAGTGTGCTGCTCTTTACAAGTATTCACAATCTTGGCATACTGTTATAAATTGGTTTTGGAAATAGCTACATACTATGAACAATTGGTAACAATTAGGCTCCTAAAAATGATATTTGTGTTCTATGTATCACCAAGCAACCACCCAAATGTCTCTGAAGTAGAACTAATAAAACATATTACTAAAATAATGTACATAAAATGCCTCAAGCTACAAAAGATGAGAAACTGAAGTGCAATACCCTGTTTTGCACTGGTGTTTAGCATATTCTACAGACTTTTACTCATAAGAGGGGTCCTCCTTAACAGAAACTGGTACTTCAGAGTGTTAACTGCAAAACACAGAAGCTTAAAGTTGCTCAAAGTAGACAAATTTAACAGGCTGAAATTTCAGTAAGCTAAGAAGAAATATCTCAGAAAAGCAGACAAGAGCTGAGCCTGTGTAAAAGGGAGGTAAAAGGAGCAGCTGAAAGTTTGCAGTCTAGTCCTGGAAAATTATTTTTTAAGCTTTACATAAAAAGCAAACTAGGAACTCTGAAAAACCACAGACTGATTTTAATTTGTTGGGTTTTGGGGTTTTTTAATGTTTAAGAAAAACTAAAATACAAACCTAGGTGATTTTTACCTTGGTTCAAGAAATCAGCTTTCAATCTTGCTATATTAATTTTTAATATCTGGGATATCTGGACATAGTGCCTAATATAGTGTATAATTTTGCTGGAAAGGACACGTAAGCAAGAGTTGGAACCTAACTTTGATTTTTGTGTTTAAATGTATATCCAATTTAAGTAAGTAGTCTACTCCCCATACTCCTGTTTTTCCACTGTGGAACATTCTTCTGAATTCAAAAACAAATATATATAAAAATATATTGATGAAACCTATAGATAGATAGTACCGAAGCTGAGAAATTAAGGACTAATAGCACTGCTGCTACTCTCCAGAATGCCATTAGCATCCAGAGAGTGCAAATGAGGTTTACTCAGGGGCTTACAGTTTAGACCAGAAGGACTATTGAAGAAAATAAGGTTTGCTACTTCAAGTTACTCAATAGTATAGAAATAAAATCTCAGGCATATATTTCCCCCTACTTATCCACAGCTACTTGGGCACTCAACACAGCACATCACATTGTGAGGCGCTGTATAATATTTCTGGATATTGCTTGTTACCCAGATATGAAGACATGGGTGGAGTTTTGCACAGAATATATGCAAAGAGCAGCATGTGGTACCATTTTTGGTCATATCTGTACACCTTCTTTTCTTCATTTACAATTTCACCAAGAGAACTTTTCCCAAATTTTATTATTAATATTCCCCAGTACCATGAATTACCTCATAAAACAATAAGTTAGGAGTTGCTTCCCTGGCATAACCATTTGACCTAAACTTACCTGCTGCAATTATGCAAATGAAAACAGCTAGTGAAAATCAAATTAGCAAGGACTGCCTACAGCTTACTTTTGTGCTTGAAATTGCCACCCACTTATTTGTTTGTTAACCTTGGCATCCAGTGGAAAAACGGGAATTATGAAAGAGCCTGAAAATACTAGGAAATGGCAAAGAATGGCAACCTGCTGTTCATCTGCCATGAACAGGCTAATTTAGTCTGAAGTAGTGCGTGTTAAGAATATTATCCTGATAAATGATTGTTGTGCTTCAAGAAATGCTGGCCCTTGCCTTTTGTTGTGCATAAGCCAACAACAGAACTTTTAAGAACAGAGCTGCATAATTAAAACTCTGACAAACAAGGGACAGTTTAGGTTGAAGTTTAAATGCAAAGCCAGCACCTCTGGCTCAGGAGAAGACTAAGTTCCTAGAAATCGGGAAATGTTGCAAGCAAGCAAAAGAATCCATACATGATGGTACTTTGAAGGAAGTTAAAGATTCAAACCTCACTTCTCCTCTGCTCCTGGCAGACACTCATGAAACATTTTGGCAAAAGCCTCATTTCTTTTTAGTACTGGTGTTAAAGGATGCAAACTTAATGTTCAGAGACATGCCATTCACTAACGTAGTGAAAAAGCAGAGTGCTAGATTCACAAGCTTCACCATCATATCAGGCTGCAATTTATGCTTTTGTTTCCTTTTGGAATGTATAAGAAACCACATATAAGGTTTAATTTCATTATAGGTATTGCTCAACTACATATAATAATGAATTATACAATACTGATTTGGGTTTTGTATGGTTAGAAAGCTTTTCATACATTCACAGATCCAGGTTTCATGTGTCCATCAGATTTAGAAAGAGAGAAGATTCTGTCTCTTGTCTTCTATAAAACAGAAAGTGAATTAAGACCTAAAGGTACCTATGTTGTCAAATCCAAAAAAATGGTTCAATGGTGAATAGACTAGCAAATCTCAAAATTAATAAGGTTATAAAATTTTTATTTCTGTTTCCACTTTCCTATCTATAAAAGCAGAATCATAGTTTTCACCTCCAAGGATTGTGTGGATATGGTTAATGTTAAAACAAGAAAATTTCACAAAAACCTCTGACAAAGCTGGAAACAAATCAGCAGTTGTTATTGAAGAGATTAGTGTTCAGAAAGTCACTGAACCACATTTCAAACAACGAGGAATTAAGAAGACACTCAATTGCTCTAACATTAATTGAGCACCATCATGTGGGGAAAAAATAATCATTGTTTATCGGGAAAAAGTACTGCATAAAGGAGAAACGTACCTCTATGTACAGAATTAGCATCCAAAGCTGAATAAACAATATCTGATTGGAGTTTGCTTTTCATCAGACAACAAAAGGAAAACCCCCAGCAAACTAGAGCAAAACCCCTCAAAAACAATACTACCAATATTAAATAAAAAGTAAAATAAAATAGCCACACTATAATTCTGGTGACAAACCTTATGGTTAACTAAAGGGGAACAGAAGTTTTCTTCTTAAAGTCAATGCAATAAAATAAAGATGAAAATAAAGTTGAATTCAGAAGAGACTGAAGCGCTGTAATGGCTTATTTTGTATTTCTTTGATATGAAAACCACCATAAGCCTTTTACCCTCACTGTAGCATTAGAGGCAATGCTGATGTTAAAGGATGTTGTAGATTATTCTACATCTCAAAAAAGTTCCCTATTCACTTCGCCTGTTAATGAGGAGTGTTAATTTTGTTCCCAGTTCTCTCTTTTGGAAAGGAAAGAATTCACTTAGTGGACATCAGTATAGCTGTTGAGAATAGTCTTTATTGTAACATCAGAACTTAACATATTTATGACCTGGAAATTAAAATAATTTCATTATAAAATTTAATCCATTGCCATTTATCTGCTTCGTTTCAAAGAGTACAATACCAGAATTATTTGCAAGGCAAGATTGTGCTCAGGGAAAACAAAGGAGAACTCAGTCCAAAAGTTTAAGAGATGATACTGATTGTATAAGAGACATAGAAGGATGCTTTGAACAGAGAATAATTGCAAGCACAGCTCTAGATATGGGATTTGCTCTTAAGCCTTAAACATCATCTTCCTACATGCAGATGTAAAAAGTGATTCCTCCCACAGATCCCCTGAAGTTAATTAGAAATTGTGCTACCGTGCTTCCACACAGATATCCCCTGAACACTGGGAAATAGCTGTCTAAATTTCATGACCGCTTTCTAAATACCATTATTGAAAAGCAGCTCCAAAGACAGAACAAATTCCTTCATAAGTACACCTATTTTAAAATCCTTAAACCAGCTCAGCCTAAAATAATTTCTTCTGTTCCTTACCCGATATTTTTTTGAGCACAATTTATATTGTGCTTAAGCTTCTTCAGCATCACCAAAATAACTCGCATGACTCAGCCATATTTTTCCTGACTTGCACCAGTGCACTAAAGAGCAGGATGAGACACACCAGCTGGTTTTACTTTATTAATATTTCTGACTTGCAAAGCACCACAGGTAATGCTGAAAGAATTAAGCAGTGCAGCTACGCTGGTCCCTAGCAGTGTTGTGGTGCTAATTCAAATTAAGATTTTGGTGACCATTCATGAAGCGACAAGAGAGCAGGGAGTGACAGCAACATTGTTTGTTATAAATCACTGCAAGTCACAAAAGACTACCAAGACACAGAAAACTCAAAAGGAAACAGAATTGTACTTCACTAGATGTCATCTTCAATTTTGTTGTCAGTGCAATTGCCTTGACAGAGGATTCATTAATAAAAAGCCCGGGTGGCATTACTGGTCTTATTCCTTCTTTTCTCTTAGACTTTACTACATTTTAAAAAGTGAAAATCTTATATTAAAATATAAGACTAATGGCTAAAACAAGTTAGAGAGCATTGGAAAATTCCAGGCTCTTAATATATGAGTATTTCTAATCGCTTCATATAATAAAGACGCAGAAGTTAGTGCTATGATGTATGTATTTTAAATAGAACTTAATATTAATATATAAATTAGACCTGACAACTAATTTTTCTACTGAAAACATCCTCCTAGAGAGACATAGGTGCAAATTATTTGATATTTAGGGCTTTTGATGGTAAATATGGAAACCACTCAATTACAGGGCTTGTTTGGGTGTTAACGGTAATAGCACATTTTCTCTAAGGTGCAATCGGCAAGCTTTGCAGAAGTCAACAGCAATAACTTGGTCAGATATTAAGTTTTGCTTTAGAAAACTCCCTACAGGGAAAAGTGAAGTTCTCCCCATTACGTGGATGTAATCAACACATTTTATAGTACCTTTCATAAGATCTAAACAATAACTGGACTATGTGAACTTAAATCTTTTAACATTGTTTTACACAGAAAGGATTCAGGGTTAATACTTATGGCAGATCAAATGTACCTTCTACTTCAATACACATAGCAAGTGACCTTAACTGACATGTACTTTAAAAGTATCTTGAGGTCTTTAATCTTTGCCATGGAAGATTGTAAATAAAATGATCACAGAGATAAAAAAAGTGTATTTGGTGTATCATTAAAATGTCATAAGCAGCACCTTAGGAAATTTCCAAAATTGTTAGAATATATTACTATAGTTCCAAACGCCCTGTCCATAAGGTGTAAATACATTTAAAAGAAACCTAGATGATTTACTAGTATAAGTACAGACTCATCAAGATCAAATGCTTAGCCAAGAGTTAGTTGAGGCAATAAGTTTATCAGACCACTGAGTGTAATAATACCTTTTCCTAACTGGAGAAGGAGTGAAGAGGACAAGAAAAAAAAGAAGTACTCACTTAAAAAGTATTTAAAGTGGGTTAGACTTTTTTCTAGAATCTTTGCATAAACTAGAATACATAAAATTGGTAAAGATACTGCAATACAGATATCTTTTCTGAAATATAAGAAAGGCAATAGGTGCTGCCATTTCCCACAGATTTTAGATAAAGCTTTTGTTAGCTACAGTTCTGGTTACATGACTTTTCTGTTATACCGGTGATAACTGAATTTTCCTCTCACTTAAGTCAATTGCATGGTTGCTCAAAAGTAAATTTTATAAACTCCTAAAACACAAAAAATCCTCCACAACCTTTTGATGTGCAGTAAATCTTATTTCTGCATTACAAGTTCTTCAGAAGACAAGAGTTAAACTGCAAGTAATTAAGGAACAAGAGTATAACTTGATCCATCGAGTCTGTAACAGATCAGCCTTAATACTGATTGATTTGCTTTTTAATCTTCTCCAACTCATCAGCTTCTTTTCCATCTTAATAAGAGTTTCATTAGTTGTTCTTCTCATGAGGCCATTTAAACAGAAGAACCAGTAGATACTTCAGAATTCACAAGTAATGTTTCTCTACCCAGAAGATAGTCCAAATCTTCACAAATAAATTAAACAAACTACCCTGTTTCCACCCTTATTAGAAAAACATACATCTTACTCCTTTATTTTGGAAAGATTTTTATAAATGTGTCTTCCCTGAAAGTGTACTTTGAGTTGGACATTTGCAAAGAGGAGCACTGCAAAGGGATGGAGATAGAAAAGGAAGACTGTAGGAAAAAGGGTTCACTGTTCAAAGAAAAAGAATCTCAATGACTAAGGCAAAGAATTGGCAAAGAAATCCTACATAAGTAGACAGATAAGGAAACATCTAATAGGTGAAAGTTACCATCTTTGGCACAGGACTGAGCTTTAGATTAAATCTGTTGTGCAGCACACGTGACATCAGGCAAAACAGGGTTTAAGTAGGAGGGAATGAAACCTAGGGAGAGAAGAGTGGGCAGCACACCAGGTCTAAGAATGAACAGCAAGATTCAGGCAATGCTTAATTGTGCAGAGGCCAGCAAATAAAAAGAAAAAAAAAAAAAAAGAAAAAAGGTACAGCATTTTTGTCTGTAACTGAAACAGTTGTGACAATGTGGAATTAAGAATTAAGGTGGGTTTCAAGCTGGAGTCATATCCATCTAGTTTTTGTGTGCTCTTTTCCCACCTAACCCCCAACAGGGCAGAAAAGGGTTATTTTTGGACTTTGAAGAAATGAATCTTGAACTCCAGTCAGCTCCAAAATGCACTGCACTAGTCCACATGACACTTTGAACCTGAAGAATTCTTGTTTTTATTTGGATTTTGATCTGTCCCATTTTTTTCCATATTTCAAAGAATTTGGGATTTCAGGTGTGTCAATCCTCTATCAGCTTACCTTCTATATAAAATCTTTCATATCCTTTTATATGTTCCATCTATAAGCAGTGCTCTGATCCCACAATGGATCCAAGTAAGTAAAGCCTTGGGTATGCACAGCTGTCTGCATAGGAAAATTAGTATCACACAATAGGTAGGTGTGAGGATTAGACTGAGGATCACATTACAGGATTAGGGCAAATATACATGCAGTGGATTTTGTAGGAAATGACCAGCCTTGCAGTAGATGCAGCCTCAGAGACCTATTTATAGTATAATCTACTCCCTAGTCAGGTTGAATTAATATCCTTATCCTTTTTGCATAGACTAGTTGGCATATTCTTGGTACAATTTTCAAGACTAATCTTTTATCTAGGATGGCATTTGCTGTTACAGTGCAGTTTAAAGCTCTGTACAGAATTTGTGTCAGCACTTTTTGTCCCATGAAGAGCTGAAATTAAAACATGAAAACAGATAGTGTAGCCATTGTCCCAAAAAAAGCTCACAGCTTCTTCCAAGCTCATCATAACTGAACACCCTAAAATCCATAGGCACTTTAGAAGTATTGTTCTGAGATTTCTCGGCCATGGAAAGGTTTCCCAGGTGTTCTTCTGAGGCACATTTATTTTCCAAGAACTGTCATCTTACTCTTCTGCTTGGACTAAAAACCTCTTCAGATTAAGGTTCAAACTAAATTAATTTGTTTCATACTAATGGACAGACACCTGTGATCACATTCATGTATTTGATCTAGTGTCAAACAGCAGAGGAGGGAATTATTCTATCTTTAGTGATTTAGTGGGATCAAATAATGTGGAATCAAATTCAGGGTGAGCTGAAACATTCAGCTTTAAATTCAAGATTTGGACAGAGTTCATTTTCCCACCTTTTAGTACCATTTTTCTAATTAAGTTGGCCTACCAGGTTACCCATAGGAAACAACAATCAAAAGCCTTACAAAAAAATCAGCATCACAACTTTACTCAAGGGAACTAAGAAATATATCAACATTGTGAACAGGCCTTTATGTGTATCTCCACTATCTGACCAGCTGTCAGAATATGAACATTGACAATTAAGGGCTGGATACCTCCAATCTCTATAATCCAATTTGTTTGAAGCTATATATACACATGAAAATATGCAGGTGCAGTTTATGGTGTTATCTCATTGGTATTAGCTTACAATTTTCCTAAGTAAATTTAATATTACTAAGATATATTTTCCAAATAAACTTCTAGGTTTCTGCAATTCAAACAGCTGCTTTTTTCATTAGAAATTTAAGTCAGATATTTACTAGACAGGTTAAGAGACATATTATCTATGCTCTGTAAATGGTTGGAGAGGTCTGGAACATTCTAGAGTTTACTGTCCTGGGCAGAGAATAATCACTCCAAGTAGTTTTAGTTTGCTTTATTCTTTTAGCAGTTGAGCTAAAATATATAGCACTTTGCTATTTTATCCTTAGTTTTCAAAATGCATAGTTTTTGTTTATATTTTATTATAAACTATATGGAGAATGAACACTTGAAGAACTTGTAAAGAACTGAAACATGATCACAACTATTGCAGAAACCAGGGTTTAGGAGGTTTGTTTCTGTTTCAAGACAAAAAGAATTATTATAACAAATAATAAGTGAACAGTCCATGAAAATGCCTACTGAAAAATCCAAGGATTGTAGTGATATAACTGATATAACATACAGTAAAGAAGAAAAAAAACATTTGGCAATCAACAGGCTGAAGTAGGTTATTAGATAAGTAAAATGATAGTCCTATTGCCTTATTCTACCATTTTCATGTAGTATTTTTCTTGTACAGAACTGAGAAAAACAGAATGCAAAGTCTAAGTTGTCATCTAATAACTGCCAACCTGCCTATGAAATGAATTCTTTCCTCTTCAGCAAGACAGGCAAAGTTTATGAATTTATACTGTGGTTCTCAGATTTATTGTAATAACTTTAGATTAATCCTGTTGTTCTTCACAAAAATTTCATTTCAAAACTCTGAATGTGTCTTCCAAATTGGGAATATTTGCATATTTGAATACACTTCAGGAATGAACATTCTATATTTGTCATAGCCGCTAAATATTGATGTCCTTCTCTTGAAAGATCATCTCATTTAGTTTCACAAAGTAACAAGCTTATTCTAATACCTCTGATATTTGGGCCTCTTATCCCACCTAAAACAGTACAAAATGTAAGATTGCATTTGGAATTTCACATTCTCTAAACCAAAACAGAGACCACCATGACATTTCACAATAAGTGTTACCATATTTTCTTACTCTGAAGAAGACATCAAATAAGTTTTGCAATTTACTTTTGTTTATTTTTGGAATATTTGTGTCTTTACTAAAGCATTTTGTGACTAATAGGTTAGAACTACAAGAATTACAGTAGAGAATCTTCTCATATTGCAGTTTATTGACTAAAATAAAGGGCAAGGATCAGCTTCAGCTTGTTCAAACTTCAATTAAGGTCAGGTGAAATATTGAGTTCAAGGTACTAACAACTAAAGATCAAATTTTTAAAGGTTTTTAGGTGCTTGAAGAGGAAAGTAGGAAAGGTAAAGGCTTTACAGGAATATTTAATTGCTTTGTGTAATTTTGTCTCCTGAGGAATATTTGTTTTTTTCTGTAAATCTCAAAAGATTACAGAAAGTAATCCTTTGGGACTTACAAAAGTGAGAAGGTGTTCTCACTTTCTCCTCCACTGTGCATGAAGCAAATTATTTATAACCATCAGGAAACCCATTCTCCTTCTCCTCAATCTTAATATCTCCCTATAACCATTCCCTCACCTTTGCTTATCCAGCCCATCTCGATAAATATGAGTGAGGCAGGCTGCTCCAAGGCCCACCATCCCAGGCACTGCTGAACAAGCCAGCAGACAGCAGAGATGAGTGATTAGGGGCAGGAACCTCTCCAACCATCCAGCAGCAGCTCCTGAAGGAGAAGCTGGACACTTTGACCCCAAACACTTGGGAACTCTGGCCTTTGCATCCTATGTGATCTGGGCCCTTCTCCTCCAGTGTCGTAACATCACTAATAGAGCAGCCTTACCGTAAGTAACATGGAGCAATTTTAATGAGAATAAAAGCAGCATGTGAAAGATTCTGGAAAGAATTAACTTAAAAAATATGCTTTGAAATATTAATCTGGACCAAATGCTTCCTCAGGTGAAAATACAAGCTAACAAGCTGCTGATTGGTATCCATTTTTCACCTAGTTTTGGTTTATAGGAGTGTGGTACAAGAGGCTGGAAATTATTTTCACAGATAGATGTGCCTCCATTTCCATCGTTTAATTGGGCAATATGCTACTCCGAATCTTATAACTAGCAGAAATTCATTCAAATTAATATTTTTACTGACTACAGCTCGAGTTACAGCAAAGTAGCTTGTATGAGCATATTCTGGCCCACTTTGATGCGGTGATATACATGGCTGTTGTAAATAGTTTGAATACAACTTATGCCTAAGTAAGTACACACTTTTTTCCTAAACTTACTTTTCTAAAAAGGAACTTGCAATCAATACTCCAGTACTGTAAGCACAAGCTTAATGTTCTGCAGCGCTAATCCAGCAAAACACTTAGAACATGTACTAATATAGGACTGGTAATATGCTTAACATTAAGCTCTATCTAGTGAAATACCTTTAGCACTTGCTGCAGTGTATTTTGTAAGCTAAGCATACTCAAGTATTAAACTCTCAACACCCATTTTTCCAGGACTGTGGTCAATGTTTGCCTCCAGCCACGGCATGATCTGGTTACTTACATGTTTTAAAGCTCCTGAGTAGACAAAAAGCCTAGGTCTCTGCTGGTGTGACTGTACTGATGGCACTGGAGGTACAACGCAGCTTCCAGCCCTTGGCTTTAAATGTTGTACAACACACACATCTTGTGAGTTCCCACTGGATCTATTGCTGTCACTGCAGGTGTCATGCACTCAGATTTAAACATTTAAAAAAAACCCTAAAAAAGATAATACTACCCAGACTTGATTAGTCAATTCACTTGGCTGTATCCGATCTAGCTTCAAAAACTAAGTTTTAGATGTACACAGAATTACTTTTTTTAGCAAAGAAGGTTGGGGGTTTTTTTAGCAGTTTTATTTAGATGTTTTTAAGTCAACAATCCATTTTCCTTCCTAAAGTATTTCAGCAGCTGTTATGTAACAGTTGAAATTGGCAAAAGATAAACACAGTATTTCCAGCTATGGTCTAAACATAAAATTGACACTAAAACTGGGGGTTTTTCTCCCTTATATACTCTGCACTTTGTCTCACAGCAACTCATTCTATATTTCCTTCATTATTATTCCCACATTTTATACAGCCTACGCATGCTGAAGTTCTCATGTCCCATTTCTAACTATATTTTCTCCAATTTTTTAATTATATTATGGATGGTAAAATAGTAAGAACTAAACATAAGCAGGAAGGTATTATTTTATTGGAGGAGTGCTGCTCCCATTCACCAAACACTGTTTATAAAATTAGCAAGGCTTCATCTGCAACACAGAAGAGCGTGTAACTCGGTGTTATTGTTTGCTATTAAATGTGCAAGTGATATATTTCACAAAGACATCAGTAGTGAAGCAGGCAGTGGAGACAGCAATACCCAAGGTGCATTGGCCCAAGACCTATCATGTTACTGTAACATTTTCCTTTCAGAAATAAAAATACTGAGATGAAAGTGTGTGCCATAAAAATTCTTTCATAAACCTGTCTCTCCACAGCCCACATTCAGGTGGTTACATAAGTACATGAATGATGTTAAGCAAATGAGTTTTTATAATGAAGTTAAATACACAATTCATATCAAACTAACGTTTAAACACCTTTTATGTCTTTGTACATTTTCATGGAACATTTAACAAGGCTTAAATTTTTTACCACTTATTAAACAGAGCTGCTCTCTTATGCAAAATCTAAGCGATCAGCTTAAAGAGAAAAGATTAGACAATAAATGAAATATTTTTATGTTGAGCACCCATGTGATTTTGAATATTACAAAAGCTGCTTATTTGCATCACAAGGGCCAGATACACAAAAACATTTAAGCACTGAGTATTCTTCCTTTTCAGCATGATACAATTATCATATTAGAAAGAGAATGAGCAGCTGGTAGGTAAATCTGTCCTGGCTCAAATCCACATAAATAAATACATACTAAAGTAAAAGAGGTACCTCGCCCAGTTCGTGCCCCTGAGTCTCAAATGTTACCTACTCCTGGTAGTTCCCATTCAAACTTGAGTGAGCACTGGTATTTCAAAGAATACTCTCAAGAATCCCTCAGCAATCTATACTTTAAATTCTGCTGCAAGTGTATTTCTATACACACAAACCTCAGAGGGGTATTGGGGCGAAGGAAAAGGAAGTTAGCAGCCTTTTTGGAGGCCGCTAAAGTGGCCGTGAGGACCTTTGTTGAGTCTGAGAAGAGAACAGTTGATTCAAGTCACAGGGATTGTGGTGAAGCATATTAAGACCTCACTAAACCAGCTTCAGTTACTCATCCATTTCCCTGTCATCCACTTCCCAAGACTTCTACCATCCCCAATTTCCTCCTGCATTATCACTTAGAGCCATCGGTAACTCTTTTCCTTTCAAAACTTTATTTTAGATTTTTTCCATTAAACACATCTGAGTTATATTTTTTCCACTACCTTCTACCTAAGCACACAATCTGACACTTTGTGATATTGAGTGAGAGGACTTAAGGATAGTGTATCAATACTAGCAATTAATTTCCTTCCTTTTATTGCTCTGAACAGCCTTTCAATCTAATTTTCAGGATTAATTATTTTCACTTCCCACTGGTACTGCAGACAGAACACAATGAGCATCCGAGAAAGCTGAAACCAATCCAGTTTCTCAGAAAAGCCTTTAATAATTTGATTTTGCTCATCTCTCCTGATTTAAAAAGGTTCTTCAAGTCTTGCAAAACAAATTCCAAATTCAATTGGACTTTCGCTGTATGGTACTAGCAAGCTCCCAGTATATAGTACTCTCATAAGAACTCATATACATGCCTGTTTACTTTAAGCCAAAAAATGTCTTTCCTTGGTAATACTGCACACGAGTACAAATAGAAAAGAAATTCTAAGAACTTTCTAGACTGAGTGACAACACATGCTAGCAAGCCTACCTTGCACCATAAAGTTAAAGTAGGATGCCACCTACTGCTAAATAATCTGAATTAAAAAAAAAGAGAAACCAATTTCCTAATGACATAAAGTAACCTGTAAGCACTCATGAGTAATGTTTCATAATTCTGTTGCACAAGCCCAGTTCTCAGAAAAGAGCTTCACAAGCAGCTTATCATGTAAAAATTGGTACTCTATGACTTCTGCTGCTGGAGGAGCAGAGTTCTTTACAGTTAATTGAAAGAGTACATGCACTCAAAAGGTAAGTTTATACTTACAGAAAATAGCATTACCTTGTGACATAAATTTAGATTTTGCCTGCCAAGTTTGTTCTCCAGTTCACTGAAGTTAGCAGAGGAAGTCTTTGGATCAAAAGCTCTGGATCAAATACCTACAAACAATGGGCAAACCAATGATGTTTGCTTTGATATCTAAAAGTTTGTTACGGTTTGAAAAAAAAAAAAAAAAGGACAAGGATGTAAGTGATGTAAGAAATGAAAGCAATTTACTCAGCCTAGGCAGTTTGTTTTAAGCTTCAAACTCAGCTAGCAATGTATCTACAAATGTACGTGATTTTTTCAGTGTTCCAACTGCAGAGTATTCTGTCAGTCTTTTCCTTCTCTCGTATGATCTAAGAAAAGGTCTACTCCTACGACCAACCAACCAACCGAAAAGTAGCCTAAAGAAACAAAACCAGCTTAAGAAGTTCCTGACTTGGTGCTCCCAACTTGCCTGGAAGAGTTTCAGCCTCCTCACTTTTTGCAGTAGAATTTTTTTAGTAGCTGCTCAGTGAATCAAGCCAGCAAATTCGTCTAGATTCAGAGTAACCTTCAAAACCCAAGTTTCCTTCCCAGCCTATATATTTCCTCTGATTCAGATTATATTGTAGCCCTGCCAACATCTGTGTCAGCACAATGCGTGGGGCAAGGCTCCCAGCACAAGGTCTGTGACGCAGGGGTTTCTGAAGCCACTCTTGTTGCCAGAGGCAGTGCACAGTGCAGTTTCTTGAAGTTGTCCTCTGCTCACAAATTGAAATAAAACAGACATTTCTATCACATTTTAATTACATGTGACCTCTTCAACTCAGGAAAGAGCCACAGTAATTGGACAAACGCTTTATATTTTTTACAAAAGAGAGAATTATGGAACAGAGAACACAAAGAGCATACACACACACATATCCCCCCAGCCACTTCCATTTGTGGTTCTGCGTGCAACTCCTCAATGCAGCATTTGCGTTTGCCAGAGATGATGGTTTATAAAGGAAAAATATACTGATTTAGGGAATGGAGAATGAAATTAAGGATTTTCTTAGGGTATTCAGACCATTTTGTTCCTTGCACAAACACACACCTTAAGGCCAGCAGGAAAACACTTTGCCACTACCCTCAACTAGTTTTAAACCAGGTTTGTGCTACATCTGTAACAGAATCAGACAACTTCTTTTATTTGCATTAAAAACCACAGACAGTAAATAATGGATATTGAAAGGATGGCTTTAATCCATCTAAAAGTCCTATCACTCACTGCACAAACTACCTCATTAAGAGATACAACTGGATGAAGTTTTATTAAACTTCACAGTGCAAAAATAGAACCAGCTTGTTTTGGGTGATTAATCAAGGCCTAAAAAGAGAATGCAAAGCCTCTTTTAGGGGACGAAGTGCATCAAATTAGGGTCTGGCTGTAATACCAAGTACTTCCTAGACATCCAACAGCTTGGTTCAGAGAATCCAAACAATATCTTACCTCCTACATTATATATAACCAGTTTATTAAGCACGTGTCATAATCTTCTATCTGTCACGTACATTAGTTACCAGCATTCACACAAGTTTCAAAAGCACGCAATCAATTGTGTGAGGATCGAGCTGTGCTGCAATGTGTAAGCACACCACAACCTGTAAATGCAATAACAAGCACAGAGTCTTTCACTTTGAAATTACTAGCTCTCTAAGGTTCCAAGATATCACCATGATTAGTCTAGCATCTAATCATCTACCACACAAACCCTCAACCCCCCAGGTCATTTAGAGAACCTTTTGTTTCAGGTGCATAATTGCAATAATTAAACTTCATATTTCTGGATCTTTACAGAACTACTTTAGCCTACAGTGGTTTCCTTCAGAGATTAAGTGGGAACACTTGCATAATTCCATCTTTTTCTCAGACCCAGCCTGCTCATTTTTATGTGGGATAGGGCTGTCCATACGTGTTTCCTCAGAATCTACCCAAAACCCTGACTTCTGATGATATTATCAAGAAAATACCATTATAAGCACATGCATAAAGGGACTGGAAGTGACCTACAGGAAAACACTGTGTGAAACTGTTCAGTGAAACAACTTTACCACTCTGCTGTGTGACAGCAAGAGTTGGCTCAAAAGGCACAATTCTGTGAATGTGAGATTCAAAAACTCAGCATAGGCCTCCTGTGCTTCACCCAATTTTATGGGTAGTTATGTGTATTGGTTTGGCATGGCCTGGATTTCGGGAGGGGGGTTTGGTGGGGGCTACAGGGTTGGATGCTGTGAGAAGCTACTGGAAACATCTTGTGTGTCCAGCAGAGCCAGTCCCTGGTGGCTCCAAAGATGGACGAGCTGCTGGCCAAGGCTGGACCAGTTAGAAATGGTGGTAATGCCTCTGTGATAACAGATTTGAGAGGAAATCAAAACAAAAGTTGTGATGCAGTTCTATTTGTGACCAGAGAACAGCGGAGTGAGAACAACTCTGCAGACACCAAGGTCAGTGGACAGGAAGGCTACAGGGGTGGGGGGCAGAGGTGTTTTTAAGGGTTTGGTTCACTTCTCATTATCCTGCTCTGATTTTGTTAGTAATAAATTCACTTCATATCGCTAAGTTGAGCCTGTTTTGCCCATGATGGTATTTGATGAGTGGTCTGTCCTGGTTCTTAACTCAACTCAGGAGCCCTCAGTTAAATTCTCTCTGTCCAGCTGCAGAAGGGCGTGAGTGAAGGGCTTTCATGGGTGCCTGGCATTTGGCCAGTGTGAAACCACAATGTTATGTTAAACCAAGGAGTGAGCTTTTTGAAATTACTGCTGGAAGAATTCTGAATATTGACTGTTGGATTGAAGACTGGGAGGAAAAAACCTAGTAAAAAATTAATCTTACAATACTAATTAGTGAAATTAACAGAAATTACAACAAAGAACTGATGCATTTACTTCCAAATTACAAAACCGATGGACATTACAAAACCACTTCCAGCAAAATCTCTGGAATCTGGTTTTCTGTGGGAGAAACCCAAAGCTTTGATACTTTTCCTCATTACCTCAAAGCCAATTTTGTCCCCTAAAACCTATTCTGTTTCAAATGTGAAAATTTTAGATTTATCTAGTGTTAGATGTTTCTCCTTGTCAAAATTAAGTATTTTGAACACTGAAATATTGTATAACAAAATTTTCTAAGGCTTAAAAATATATTTTCAACATTGTTGCTCTTCAAAGACAGAATATTTCACTAGTATTTACACGTTGAATCCTTCATTCATAACTTCTTTTGAGGGAGATCTCAGAGGAATTTTTTTTAGATGGTTATTTAATAATTCCTTCACTGTTTTATTTGCTTTCACATCCACCCACCTTACCTTCTACTTAGCATGGCCTTTCACATGTCCTACAAAGAGAAAGGATGAGCCCAAACCAGAAATTCGTGTTTGGAATTAACTTTTAGAAACAGCATTCAAATATTCTAATACTTTGCTCCACTTCATGCATAAGGTTAACTCTCTTCAAAGGTACAGCAGTGTTGATTTTTAAATCAAAGGAACAGGTGTTTTAATTGGTTTTGTTGTATCATTCTTTGTGAAAACCATCTGATTAAGTGCAGGTCTTATTTATTAATCAAGAACAGATAAATTTATATTTCTCACTGTAACCACAAAAGCAAGCAAGGAACAGAAACAAACTGTTAATCAGAAAACCAGCAAGCTTAACACAAGTGTCCCACTTGCAAATCTTGGGTTACAGATTACACCTCCCAGCTATTAAATTCCTATTGCACACACGTAAAATATTTTCTTAGATGATTTGTTGTCATACTTCTGGTTTAAGCAGGGTTAATGGGGTCCAGGAAAAAAAAATTAAAAAACAAACAAAAAACAACAAACACAAAAAACAAAAAACCAACCACACACGGGTTCTTATTATAACACTTTAACACTTCTGTCGGTGTTGTGTCACCACTTTTCCCCGCCCTCGTCTCCTTCCCGGGTAACACCGAGGGCTGAGCCATCCAGGATTTCACATGGGTTTTCCCCGTCGCTGTGACTGGCGTGGCACGGCCGCCCCCTCGCGTCCCCACGCCCGCACTGCGGATCCTCCGTGTGCGGGCAGATTCCACACCGAGCTCCTACAAACCCGGCAGCCTCACGGCGGCTCATTTGTGACAGTGCAAGGCGAGAAGATGAAAATTCAGCGTAATCTGACCTTTCAAACATCATTTCTACTAAACTTCATCTAGCATCCCAAGTGTAGGCACCAGGTTGTCTTCCTCCTCCTCTTTCCTAGGTGAAGGATGAGGGAGTCATACAAAAAGAAAAGGCTTGATTTTAAGGTGGGAGTAATGGGAAGGGTGACAAGACAGTGATAATAGAAACTGCCCCTGTGATGTGCTGTTATACCTTCCACAAGTTACTAATGACAGAGGAAGAATTATACAAATGTATTAATTAGTGAAGTCCGTTAGCTCAGAAAACAAGTCTGTTCTGCACCTTTCTGTGCAGAGCAACTGTAGTCCAAGAGCTTAAGTGAAACAGGATTGAGCAGGGCTACTATGTAAAGCTGGTAATGCATGTTGCTGAAAGTTGAGAATGAGAAAAGAAAGACATTATCAGATATTTTATCTTTTTGTGTTTGTTTGTTTTGAGGTGGCTCTGAAACTTACAGAAAAATAAAACCGTTTAAACTGTGAATGATAATGTGTCAGATAACTGTGTGTCCATCTGTGCGAGTACCAGAAACTGGAGCCTCAAACTCTCAGGAACAAGCCTAATCTCAGGATTGCACTCAGCAGCAAAGTCCCATTGGAGAACAGCCACTAGCACAGATTACTGTTGTCAATACCACTTCATGGATGACATGGATGATAGGACTGAGGGCATCATCAAGAAATTTGCAAATGATACAAAACTGGGAGGAGTGGGTGATACACCAAATAGTTGTGCTACAGTTCAAGGGGACCTTAAAATGCTGGATAAAAGGTCTGAGGGGAACAGCAGAAAGTTTGACAAAGAGAATTGCCAAGTCCTGCATGTGCAGAGGAGTGACCCCAGGCACCATTACACGCTGGAGTGTTGGGGTGTGTGCACCAGTGTCAGTGAGCTGGGAAGCAGCTCTGCAGGGAGCAACCACAGAGTGCTGGTGGACAGCAACCTCGCCATGAGTCAGCAATGTGCCTCATATCCTAGGAAAAGCATTGTCAATAGGCTGTAGGGGGATGTGATTCCTTCCTTCTGGTCAGCACTGGTGAAACCCCACCTGTTCTGCTGGATCCACATCTGGACTCCCAAATACAACAAGGATGCACTTCCTGGAGCAAGCCCAGCAAAGGGCTACAAACACATAGCAAAACAGAACCCTAGAATGGTTTGGGTTGGAAAGGGACCTTGAAGTTCATTAAGTTCCAACGCCCCTACCATGGCCACCTCCGGCTAGACCAGGTTGCTCAGAGCACCATCCAATCTGGCCATGAATACCCAGGAATGGGGCATCCACAACTTTCCTGGGCAACCAATTCCAGTGCCCCACCAGCCTCACAGTTAAGAATCTTTTACCTAATATCTAATTTAAACCTACTCTCAGTCTGAATGCTTTCCCCCTGTTCTGTCACTAGGAGAGGTGCTCCATCCCTCTGACCTCCTTGGTGGCCCTCCTCTGGATACAGTCCTGCTTGGAGCACATGATGTGTGAGCAGAGGCAGAGAGAGATGATAATGTTCATTCTGGATAAAAGAAGGCTTGGAAGGTGAGGAATAGAGGGATGGGAAGAAGAAATCTTGTCAATGTATATAATTACATGAGAGGGGATGAAGAGGCAGACAGCCTTTTCTCACAAAATGACAGGCAAGGAGCACAAATTAAAAGGCAAGGAATTCCATACAAGTAAAAAAAAACCCAACCAAACAAACAAAAAAACCCCACCACATTTTAAAAAAGGTTTTTTATTGTTTAAGGGTGGCCAAACACCAGAACGGGTTTCCCAAAGAGGTTATGATGTCTCCACGTTTGGAGATATTAAAAGTCTAACTTCACACTGTTCTAGAGTAATCTGCTTTCTTTGACCTTGCTTGAGCAGGGAGGTTAGACTACATCATCTCAGGAGATGACTTTCAACTTACATTATTCTGGCATACTTGTCAACTGTCAGTAGTACTTGCTGCTTCTAAATTTTGATACCACCTGAAAAAGGCCAAGAAAAAAGGAAAGACTGGCACCTCCTCCATTAGGAGTCTGACTAGGTCTTGTACTTCTGCATGTAGATAATTTAGACTGGGGACTCTGGGAGGTTCAGGAGTCCAGAGAGAAGCTGAAGAAGGTTCTGACTAGGGAAAAGATACATGAAGTGAGGGAAGATGCAGGAGATGAACAAATAGATGAAGACAAGTGCCCCAGGAAAGGCCCCAGGACCTTGGCTGGTAGCTGTAAGCAGCTGCACATTATAAACTGACAAACCTGTCTGGACCTGCAGCCAATTCCCTGATGAGAAGGGGAAGTCAAGACCTAGAGGACATGGTATAACCTGGGGGAGAGCTGGGAAGTGAGTGAGTGTCGAAGATATTAAACAGGGTAAAAGCTTTAACCTCATGGGTTCTTAATCTCTTTACATCCACAGCACTGACCATAGTGGATGTATAAGGAGTGGCTCGTAACTACAAATCTCAGCCAGTACCATGTGGCAAGCAAAATCTCCCCGGGACTTATATAGGGTCTCTGCTACCTTATGGTCATCTTTGCAGTCTGATGACTTCACTGAAGTAGCAAATGGAGCCCTAGCACCTCCACCATACAGGTAAATGCATCTGAGAGCAATTCCTGGTGGAAGCAGAGTATCTGAACTTTCACCCTCAAAACAACACACAATTAACAGAGTTCTCTCTGCCAGCCTCCCACAGGCAGACTGTAGATGTTTAGCTGCAAGTCTGCCCTGAAGTTACTGTGCACAGTATGCACCTGACAAATTTCTCTGTCATTTTCTACTGCCTAATGAAGCCAAATACACATTAACCTTTATTTACTAATTCTACTTCCATTTTGTCTTTACCTAAAATGTCCCCTTACAAATATCTTTTTCCTCTGCAACTCACATTTTCTTCCTGTCTCACAATACTTCTTGTACTATGCAGGCACACTGGCACACATTTTCTGCTCCACTAATGATGTCGGTCTTGAATGTTCAAATTCCAGCTTCTCCAGCATTTCCAAATTTTAATTCTGCATTTACTCATTATTCTAAAATACTTCCCAAATTGACAACAAAACTATTTGCTTGAAAACTGACCCCTTCCAACCATTATGACAAAGGCAGGTCCAAAAGTAAAGCCCAGAAAACTGCAGCTGGTGTTTGTGAAGCAGGGGGAAATAACAGATTTTATTTATCACTTAGTATCTGGCAGTTTCAGAATGAAGAAAAATATCATAGGAAACCAGTAGGATCCCATTAATTTTATCTATAATCTCCTTTTTGTTCTCTTTTTTGCTCCTCTTAATTACTTGTGCTTTGTTCAGTATTAGACTATGCTTTCCTTGGAGCAAGAGTCTTACTTATCTAAGTACTTCTGAAACACTTGGACATTCAGATTAGAATTTTTATGTCTGCATAGAAAAACAGCAGATGATAGTGAAAACAAAAGGTAACAGGTTACTGACTTGTGGTGAACTCAAATTTGCGGCCCATGTTTTCAATTTAGATTAATGAGTGTCATAAGGAAATATATAAGCTTTATAATTAGTGTGGGGGCAGACGGATAGATTTAATTTTTTTTTAAAGTCCTGAGTCCTAATACTTCATTCATTGTGGACTTATGTCTCTTGTAAAATTAATTATTAGTTTTTCAATGTAGAGACTCTATTCTTGGAAAAAGCTGCCTCAGGATGCGTACATAAACGTCCCACCAGTTAAAGAAAGGTACTGCAAACAGTGTTTACATTTTGGGGCACAAAACAGCTCTTGCAAACTCAGCCCTACTAGTGGGGTGGTTACTATGGCTACTTCAGGATTGGTTTTAAGTGTGAGTCCAGCGTTATGCTTGAGCTCATGCTTATCTGATCCAAGTTGTGTGGTCATAAGCCCAGACTGTGGTGAGGAACAAATCCTATTTCCATGGCACCCATTCGCACAAGTCCAAGCAGGCACTTGTCTCTAGTGAAGAGCAGTGCACAGGAACAGTAGCACTTCCTCACTCCACATCTCCCATGCCATCTCCAAAAGTGTCCAGACACAATCGAGGTAGGGAAACAGGCTCAGAAACAGCACGGGGTTGAAGTGGTAGAGACAAACTTGCCCTGCCTTCTCAACAGAAGCATGTGCCATCAGGTCCTTCCAAAATGTCACTCCACAATAAATGTGCCACCAAGACCTGGCCACCTGTGGGTGCAGGTCCCAAAGCAAGCCATACTTCTGCCACTCTTGTGCCCGTGCTTTGGCAAATGGTCATAATAGTTTACCAAAATGGAGCTGCTCAACAAGTGCCTGAAAAGTGGAAGAACTACCCAAATCAGATTTCTGGAATGTGTACAATATAAGACCATGAGGGAGTGAAGTACTAAAAATAGATTTAATTCCAAGAAAAGTTTATGAAATACATACAGAAGAAGTGCTTACCCTGACAGTAGTGGTTAATAGGCCCAACAGGAATTAGTGGGGTAGAAGCAAGAAGAAAAACCACACTCGTGCTGGAGCACATTGAAAACTGTAAAATGAGGCTTTGCCGTTTTAAAAAAACAAATAGAAAACTGCTGTTGTTTACTTCTGTTAGAGGCTTATCAGCCTTCACCCTTCCCTTTGCTGCTAAAGACATGTAGCACAGCTTTGGCGTACCTAAAGTACCATGCATAAGTGTGGGGAAAGTCTATGTGCATTTTTCATTCTAGGAAGATAAAAAAATGCCATTAGTGGCATGTGGCCTGATAGGAATCATATTGTTCATGACAGGAAGGTGTTCAGAAACAGGTGCAGTGTGAAAATAAATATCTTGTTTCTTCATTTCACACCTAAGGTAAAAAGGTAAACTTCACTGTTATTTTGAAAATACTGGATTTTTTTTAAACTTCAACAGCCATGAAAAGTGGTTGTGGTTTTTTTAGTTTGGTTCAAATGAGAGAAATCCAAAACAAAACTTGCTACCTAGAATCTCTTTGAATAACACACTATAATTCTACAGGGAGAAATTAATCTTTATGTCTACTCCAGTAAAACCTTGATCTTCCTAAATGCAATCTTTCTGTAACTCAGCGGTTGTTTTCAACCCAATCCAGCCTTAACATACAGCATACATGTACCTAAATATTTAGTTCCTACTTTGACTACACCTACATAAATGTTGTTAAGAGAAATCTTACTGCATTATTAAACTGAAATGTTAGTTTCCAGGATAAGAATAACGAATATTCATTCTGTAGTAAGTCCCTGAAAGAGTTGTGAATGATTTAGGGTTAAGCCATGTCAATGGGCTGTATCACCACCTTCTTCCCAATAGTTACCTGAAGGAATTTGGAAGAACTGTCTTGACAACAAGGAATTTTTTGTCACAAAGCAGGAGTAAAAGCACCAGAGGAATCAATTAGTTTACAATCCAAATCCAATAGTTCCAGCAAAATGTTTCAATCTAGCTTCCAGTAGCACACACACACACACAGAGAGGCATCCTTGTTCTTCATTATAACAATCAAATCAAGCATTTATGTCTGTACGCTGATAAACTGACAAAATTTGTCCTCACCTTTATTTGCCTTAGTGATATTAAGATATTTAAAGCCGCTGTCTGCCTGCCTCCATAGCGCTCGCTGCACACTCCCAGACAGATCTGCAGCTGATGGAAATCAATCCAGCTGCACCAAGGCAAATGGAGCCGCTATGGCCAGCGGAGCCACACTGACAAAGTCCGCTGAGAAGCCATCTCTGCCACCACACTGTGACCACAAGCAAGAAACATGTGCAAGCACATTCTCAGGCCTATCTTGGACTCAAAAGACTTCCGTTCCCAAAGGTCAATCAGATAATGAGAGTGGAGGTTATGCTTTGCCTGAAATTAAGTTTTCTGAAAAACAGATTTTTGCTACTTCATACCTTCTCAAAATTGAGTTTTACTTCATTCTTAAGATCTTTCTAAAGGCTGACGTAACCACAATTTGTAGAGTGAAGAAGCACAAAATATTGTAAACAGAAAGAAAAGATCATTAACAAGCATAATTTCTGAGCAAAATTCCATCTCGGAGCACATTGAGCTTTTAAGTAGTATTTAGTATTACTTAACACATTTTTAAACATCTCAACACAAACTGTAAATGCAGTCTGAATGTTTTCCATAGAGAAGAGACTTGCTACCACATGACAGTCAATTTAAGTGTCTGTCTGTAGGTTTTTTTTCTTTCATTAAGTGGCAATTCAGCTCTTCATCTTTTCCGATTTTCTTTACTCACTTTCAGGCAATTACTGCTGGGGGCTCTGATGTTAATGAGTTATACACAGCATATTTAGAAATGAAATACGCTTTTAGAGTATGAAGTTAAGTTAATGGAAGCATCAACCTGAATAGATGCAAAAGCCAGACATCTTTGATATCAGTGCTTGATTGATTTTATAAGTCAGGTGTTCACATGAATAAGTAACCCTTACTTAGCTCAAGGAGCATTTTGACAAGAAATTTGCACTGATGAGCTATAAAGGCAGCCTTTTCATAAGACTCTACTTTGCATTGTCCCTCATATTTTTGATCTTGTTTGCTTTCTCTCTTTAGTAATCTAAATCCTTATCAACATTGCAGATCTGTATATTATCATAAAAGCTGTCATACAGCTACTTATAAAAATCTCAACAAATTAAGAAATGTGAAACTACTGATGTGAAAAGCATGGTCCTACTTCTGCAAACATTATACTTTTTAAAGAAGGATCCTTTGTTGCATTCTCTTAATTGTTGCAGTGGAATACAGCTTATAAATGTTGACCAAGTTTTTTTCCATGGAGTTCAAAACAGTTGACAGTTGACATTTAAAGTCATCTAATTTTTAAATAGTCTTCCATCTATTGTTTATTCATGTTGACTACAAACTTTAGAAAATGTCATTTCAATAATAAAATCCAAGAGGTATTTTAAATACCTTAAGAGCATAGAAACTTAATCTCTTACTAAACACAAAAGTTGTTGGACTTCTTACCACATAAAAATTAAGTAAACCAGATTTTGCAAATTATTCCTTTGTTTTTGAGCTTCATTTCCTTTTACTTAAACTAAATCCCTAATCTGAAATTAAATTGGTGTATTAGATTAATGAAACAGAGTCGCCCTAATTGGAATTGTTATTTTGCTCCTAATGAATAGCTATCCATGCATCACATGAAAGAGACACCTAGATCTGCTTCAAACCTACAGCCACAGAGACCAAATGTGAACTGGGAACCCCCCAAAATTACTCTTTATTATGAAATCCTTGCTTCTGTTTCAAGCAGAAGGAATTCTAGTCTCACTGAAAACACCTAGCAACTTCTCCTTCTCTCCAGCACTCTACACCTCTTCACCCAAAGACCTTTAGAAAAAGCAATATTATCTGAAAAACTCACATGATCATGTCTATGCTCCAGAATTACTAGCCAAAATTAGAAAATTTGTGGAAAGAGAAAATAAACCAACTAGATAAATTCATTTGTTAATCATGAAGTTATATAAATAACAGAAAAACTTACCCATGGAAGTTGAAGACTTTCTACACCTTAGTGGCTTTAATCTAACAAAACTGCAATAAAACAAACAAACAAACAGTATAGAAAAACAAAGACCAGAATAATCACCTAGACCATTAGCCACCCTAGGACAAGGCCACATTAATTCGATTGAAGGATTCACTGTGTTTCCAGGTGATCAATGACACTGTTTCACTAGGGGTATGCTAGATCAGAATCACCTGAGGAAATGACGAGACCTGTGCTAATTTCCAGGTGGCTCACATTAATAGAATCCTTCTGGTTTGAAAATCACAACGTGCATTACCAAGACAATATTCTGTACAGCCATCAGGTGTCACTCTGTGTAATCAAACACTAAAAATGGAAATTAAATCTCTCTGCCTCCTAGGTTTCACATTATAATTGCTCTTTTAACAAACAAAAAATAAATAAATAAGGAATTTCCCTGAGTCTAGCTCTTGTGAAGTGCAAATTAAGGTTTTTATATAACACCATGAACACTTGAATTGTGCCTGACTTCTGGCAATGGTGGGTCACACAGCCAAGACTGGCTCATTGTCAGAGGCAGAGAAGGGGGGCTGAATTTCTAGATTATGTCTTTGTGCTTATTTATTCCAACATAGCTTATGTGATTTATTAAATCAGGTTTCAAAGCACTACAAAGTAGAGTAGAAACACCACAGCCACAACATGAAGTCCAAAACTCGAATATGCTTTCCTATTTATATTTGTCCAAAACGCTGTGGGAGTATGTCTTCCAGGTAGACATCACCCGTACACTAGGCATCACCAACCTGCACTGCTCCACTGTCATGCTAAATGTGATTTTTTCTGTTCCCTGACAATCAATATTAACATTGATTTATGTACTTTGGACAATTTAACCCTAATATTGGTTAAGTGTATACTGTGAAGTAATCCCGCACTTCACAGACCCAAATCTGTTACCACACAACTACAGCTGTAAAGTGTGTATACATCCTGGGTAAGGCAAAGTGAAAAACAATATGTGATCTAATTCAATGGCAGAACATCTAAGAATTTGCAGATAAACACCTAGGACTACTGCAGCTGTGTCAGAAAGACCAGAAAATGGCTTCAAGGGCTCATGCCGTTTCAACTCCATCTCATGAAACATAGAGAGGTTTGTCTGCAAGACGCAAATTGCGAATACCGTGAATATTACTTTGGTAATAATCTTATCTAGTCATTGAATTATAATACTCAGTTCCAAGATATTTCATTTTCTGGTTTTGCCTCAACCAACAAATCCTGCCTGAAAGCTTCAGATAAGCAGCATTCACAGGTTGGTTCTGGTATGGAAACCATCACACCCAGCAGCCCCGCTGTTACATGTTTTCAACAGTTCTGGACCAAAAAGCAGAGTCAGTGGCAGACCCTATCAAGTCTCCACCTGTCAACAGCCTCATTGCACCTCTGTCCTTCTGCAACTTCAGATGATCAATAATCTGGAAGACTATTCTTGACAGAAAAGAAGGATAAAGGGCAAATTTTCAGAGTACAGGCACAAGGAAATCTGAATTCAAATATATCCTCTGATGAGAAAAGTCTGTGCAGTATCTGTTATGCAACCCTGGCATGGGGGAACAAAAGGGCAGCTGAGCATTACAAAGAGGGATTGTTCTCCATCTGCACTGCCTAGCAGCAGCAGCACCTGATGTAGTCCCTAGAGCAGCAACATTGCCACAATTCACCACTGCAAACCAGGGTGAGATGCTGGCACATCTGAGCCTAGTGGAGCTCTGACTTCAGCACGACCAGAATTCAGCCCAGGTTCTGGTTGCCTCTAGAGACATGAAACTGTGCTCACAGATATGGAGTACAGACATTTATACTACCACAAGCTGTAGTTTGTATTTTTATTTTGAAGGCAGAGTCTTATGGAGACCTATTGGATGCTCATGCATTATTAATTTTCTTCAGCTATAAAAATATAAAATGGAGCATACAATAACATGTTGTTTATTGCTTATGCCAGTATGAGGCTCAGAAACTCGGATCTCCTGCCAGACACTTACAAGCAGAACTGTTCCACTTCATGCTGATGACACTGCTCCATCAAACAGCACTAATCAAATTGCCCAGGGCCTTCCAAACAAACTGTTAAACTACATTATCAAAAAATAGTCCAATAATACTGCCCATCTCAGTCTTATATTGAAAGTGTGGATTGGAAAGCCTCCAAATATGTTACAAAAATATAATAGGTTCTGCAGATTTGCTTCTGAAATTCCAGCCATTTTACATCACTGTCCTTAAATGAATGGCAGCTGATAGCTATCACAATATTTAGAGGTTTATAAAGAAAAATGTTCCACTTTAAAGGTAGCAATGTGTTTGCATCAAATTTTAACATGCTTAGTGACAAAGACTCCTGTTTATCTGGAAAAGTTGCTAATACCGGTCTGCTAGTTACTCTAAACATTTCACAGTAATTAAAAACATCACTTCATTCCAAAGAACAAATGCATTCTGGTTTTCTCAGTTCTGTACCGCAGAAATACTAGATTTTGTACTAGCAGAAGGTCACCTTTGTACCACTAATTTCTGGGTTTGTTTCATTTTCTTTCAAGCAAGCACTGCAGTCAACACCACTGAATGAGTAAAGCTGCCCTTACGTACCTGGTTCCTTCAGTAACTAAAAAAGGCAGGGAGCTTCTTTTAGTTAGCTGAGCATCTTCCTCTTGATAGTTGTTGGTCCTGCCCATGTCTTCTGCTTTTTCTCACAACTTTAGCAGTGTTTTCAAGAAGATGAAGAAGGAGCAGCTGGTAGGACCATGTCATCAGAGACAGACACCTTTCAGACTGGGGGAAGGCTTCGGAAGCATCACAAGTTTTATGTTCTCCAGGAAACTGGGAGATGTTCAATATCGTACTTGTTGTCTTCTCAAGGATCACTGATCCCCTTGGATAACAGGAGAAGGTTAAGAACCTTTCTGTAACACAGATTTCCCACTTAGAGTGAGTGGCAAGGTTTTGGGCGCATGATATTCTTCCTTCCCGCAACCTGTGTACCCAGTCGCTAGCAAATCCTCTGAGGTATACACTTGGCCAAGTCTGTGTGGGCAAGTTGTGTCATAGGAGCAGATCTGTGAAACAAAACTGTAGAGGCTGAACACCTGACATGAAAACTCTTGGTGAGTCTTGCAATGGGCATTAGGGAATGCACCTTTCTCTTTGGTTTCATCTCCAAGTTTGAACCATTTCAAAATGCAAATGTCATGGCAACGGGGATTACCGGATGGTTCACTGCAAAAGCGCGCTCCTCATCTCAGAGTTCCCAGGCCTGAACTTACTTGTCCCTCTCTAATACTCAGTTTAGGGCTTCTTTTGTGTATGGCCAGTAAAGTAAATAAACAGCAAAATTCAGATGGTGGAAGTGGCTTATATGATGTAAAATACTGGCAGGTGCCTCTGTATTTTTTACCATTTTATTTTCACCTATTTTCCTAGGTGGATTTGATAAATACAATATAAGAAGCAGAAACAGAGAGGTCTAGATAGGTTCTGGCACACCGTGAGCATGTGTTGAGTGTGCTTTTGCAGGTAGTTTTGCCAATGTGCCTTGATCCCTGTTTGCAGAGGTTCAGTTCTTCTAGGGTTGGACATCTCTGTGCAGAGGCTGACATCTAAGCTATTGTGGTATCACAGCACGGGTACATGAGACAGGCTGGGAATCATGTCCTGGTAGCAGATTGTGATATATAAACCATCAATTTTAACACAGGAAAATCAGAACTTTACTCATTTATTTATTTATTTAGACTT
>VYZT01019410.1:0-18600 GCA_013400735.1 Pomatostomus ruficeps | reverse complement strand
GGTCCATGAGGGATGCAGAGCCACCCATAGTCCGTGGGTGAGGTGCCAACATTGGAGCGGGAGATGCCAGAAGCCGCAGCAGCCATGGATGCCAGAAGAAGCCGTAGTAGACGCAAATTCCAGGAGAAGCTGTAGCAGGTGTAGCCCAGTGAGAGACAGAGACTGAGATAAAAGTCCCGCAGTTTGTGGAGGAGGTGACCACACTGGAGCGGGTGGATGTTGGAGGAAACTGCAGTCCAGGTGGGAGACACGGTTGGAGAGAGAGAGGGGCCCTTTGCTTCCATGCTGGAGCAGTTTGTCCTTGGAGGACTGCATCCCGTGGACAAGTAAACCCACACCATAGAAGTTCACAGAGAACTGTCTCTCGTGGGAGGGACTCCATGGCAAATGCAAAGGAAAAAACTCCTCTCCCTAAGCAGGGGTGGGGAAGGAAAAGAACCGTGTCTTTTAAAGGTTTAGTTTATTTCTCATATCCTCCTGCTAACTCTGGTAGTAATAAATTTCACTTTGCAACTTAAGTTGAGCCTGGTTTGTCCTTAGAGCATTTTCTCCCAGTTCCTTATCACAACTCATGGACCCTTATGTAATTTTTTTTTTTTCTTTTCTTTTTTCTTTTCTTTCCCCTCTCCTTCCCTCCTCTGCCCAGCTGTAGCAGGGGAGGGAACGAGTGAGCGACTGCCTTGGGTGCCTGGCACTTAACCAAAGTCAAACCATTACAGTTTTTATCACTAATAAAAATTAAGTTGAGTTATTTCATTTTTAGAGGTGTTTTTGGTTTCTTCTGACACATTGAAAATAAAACTAATAAAGATATCAGTGGTAAAGGAAGGCAAACAATGAGACTGTAAAATTCTACGAAACTAAAAGAAAGTAATTACATGACAAAATGTATTTTTCCAACACACACTATATATCTGAGCATCCAGTTTGCAAAACACCATTTTATGCTTTATTTAAGCAAGGTACTTGGATTGATACTGAGCATTTAAATCCTAATATTCTATGTAAACCATAAAATCAGTGTGTTTCTTCATTATGTCTAGGAATCTGATTTGAAGCAGTGCAGATTGTATATCGATGCAATGTGATAGAAGAGGAATAATCATATTTGTGTGTGTGATGCTGCTCAATCCAAGTTACTGTTTTTCAGAGACTGCTTAGAGCCATGATGGTAGGTAAGACAAAGAACAGTGAGGTGAAAACAGTATTCGTCCTTCATCTGTGGACTTCCTCCATATTCCTGGTCCATAGTTTCACTTTTCCCAATCACCTGTCATAAACCTCCTGTGCGGTGACATATCATATTTTTGAGACTTCAGCATTTATCTCCAATTACATTTGACAAGCTGTTTTCTGTACAGTGATGTGGAGTTTTCTTGGGGTTTTGGGTTTATATTCATGCCATAAATGAAGTAACTAAAGGAGACTAACTCATCCAGTACATAGCAAGATCACACAAGAAATCTAGTGCTAAATTATTTGCAGGCAATCTGGTTCGGGTGTCTGTGACAGAGAGAAGCTAAGCCTGTCCTGAAATTCTCTTGTTCAGTTTAGATGCCTAGTATAAATTCTAATATATGCTGTAGGTTGTAAGCAGGAATTTTCTCCTACTCATTTCACAAGTCATGGTCAAATAAATTTACAATGCAACAAAAACCAACACACTGTAAAGAGTTGGAGATTTTTGTGTAACCAGTAAAAAAATTGAAAATGAAACTTATGTTCTGAAGCATGCTGAAGAAAAATTGCAACATATTCATTTATGTGAAGTGAACTATAAAACACATTGAAATTTTTCATTCAGATTACTTAGTTTAATATCACATAGTTTGTTTGCCTTAAAAAAAATTCCTATTCCACACATCTGATTATTCAGGTTGTACATTCCTAAACTAGTGTGATTTACATTTGAATGAAGTTTCCAATTTTACTGAGTGACATGGAATCTAATTAGATTCTGTAAGAGAGGAGTGTTAACTATAAAAAGTAAGGCTCTGAAAAATTAGCCTAAATAAAATTTTACTGAACAGAACATGCAATTAAAACATACATCAGAGTGTTTCAGTTATTACTTGTATATTATTATTATTTTATCTTCTTATGAAGAAATGAAAAGTCAATATCTGGACTATTAGCAGTGTATTATTGATGACATTAAAACAGCTTCTTATATGATGCAAAATAGTGTCCAGTTTTAGTGGTATCAAATCTGAAACATCTCTCTGCAAGGATTTATTACTAATGAAATCTGAAATATACAGAATTTGATCAGCAAAATTAATGTATAACATGTTCAGTACTATTGTGAGTGTCTGGTACAGACTGCTTGATTGGGAAGAAGTAAATGAGACCTTCTTTATGCAACTGGCAGAAGTCTCACAGTTGTAATTCCAAGTTCTCATGGAGGACTTGAACCTCCCCAGTACATGCTCAGAAGGACAACACAACAAGGCAGCAGTAACACAGGAGGTTTCTGATGTGTATTGATGACACCTTCCTAACACAGGTGATAAAGATAAAGAGGGGAGATGCTCTACTGAACATGACACTCACAAACAAAGAGGAAATGTTCAGAATGAATAGGCTGAGAGTAGCCTTGGCTGCAGTGACCATAGACAAGCGGAGTCAGGATCCAGAGTGGAAAGAACATGGCAAAAAGCAGTATCACAACTGTGGATTTCTTTAGAGATTTTGGCCTTTTCAGAGATCTGCTTGGAAGAATTCCATGGGATATGGTCCTGTAGAGGAAAGGAGGCCAGAAGAGTTGGTTGACTTTTAAGGGTCTCCTCCTCCAAGCTCAAGAATGGTCCATCTTGAAGTCTGCACAGTTGAACAAGGAGCTGCTAACATCTCAAATATAAAGAAGTGTATGAGATATGAAAACATGGTCAGGTGATCTACAAGGCATATAGAAACACTGTCCTAAATGAGAACTGGAAAAAAGAACATGTCGCTGCTATCTTCAAAGAGAGTTAAGACAGAAAATCCTAGGAGCTACAGGCTGATAATTTCAATCCTTGGGAAGATGAGGGAGGAAATATTCCTGGTAACTATTTCCAGATATATGAAGGATAAGAAGTTGACTGGAGAAGTCAGCAAAAATTTATGAAGCGTAAGTCATGTTTAACCAGCCTATTCTGTAATTAGGTAACTGGCTTGATACATGACAAAAAACAACAGGCATTTTTTTCTTGATTTTAGTATGGCTTCCAATCATCTTCCATAACATCCTCATTGACAAACTGACAAAGTGTGCGAGACATAAGTGAATTGAAAATTAGCTAAACTGTGAGGCTCAAAGGTTTGTAGTCAGTGCCAAAAAGTCTTTGACCAGCTGGAGAAATGGGACAATTGGAACCTAACAAACTTCTGCAAGGCAGCATGCCAAGACCTACACTCAGGAAGAAATAATCTTATGTGCCAGTAAACACTAGGGATGGACCAGCTGGAGAGTAGGTTTTCAGAAAAGGACCTGGCAACCCTAATGAACATTAAGTCCACCATATGCTCATGGCATCTTTTCTCTTTCTGGGAAAACAAACAAACAAACAAACAAAACAAAATAAAAGAAAAAAAACCCCAAACCAACACCAAAACCAACCAAACCAACCCCAAACCAACTGTGCTTTAAGGTAAAGAAGGCCAACAGTATCCCGCATTAGGTTGCATTAGGAAGAGCACTACCATCAGGCTGAGGGAGGTCTAAGCAACCTGATCTAGTGAAATGTGTCCCTGTCCATGGCAGGGGGGTTGGAAGCAAATGAACTCTAAGGTCCCTTCCAATCTAAGCCGTTTTATGATTCTATGATTCCTCTCTAGTCAGTCCTGGTGAGGACACATCTATAGTGTCAGGACTAGGTCTGGGTTCCTCAGTTCAAGAGAGATACAGATAGAGTAAAGTGAATCCAGTAAAGATCTATGAAGATGGTTAAGGGAATGGAGCATCTGACATAAAAGGAGAGGATGAGAATCCTGGCACTGTTCAGCCAGGAGAAAAGAAAGCTCAGCCTGTTTTTATCAATGTGTATAAACAACTGACAGAGGTACTGAGGAAAACAGAGTAAGACTCTTCTCAGTGGTGCCTGGGGCAAGGAGAAGAGGCAATTTGCAATTGAAACCCAAGGAATTCCATTTAAGCCATGCTTCACCCTTTTTTCCTCTAAGATTGATCAAACACTACAACAGGTTGCCCAGGACTGTTTCCAGTTGGGTTTTGAATATCTCCAAGGATGGAGACCTTACAACCACTCTGGGCTACCTGTTCTTTGTGTTTGATAGTAGTGTAGTAGTAGTAGTGTTTCTAGTTCACCCTGTTTTGGGCAGTGACAGCTGGAAAAATGATACACAGAGGCTGTTTTCTATGTTCAGCCATTCTATGATTCTATGATAAAACTTAAGAAATGAGTGTGTTTTATCATATTTTCTTTTTCCTACCAAGTCCCTTTTCATACACTGTCTTTATATAATAGTTTATCTTTAACAGGGAATGATATGGTTGCATCTCCGGGGCATGTATTTTATATTGTCAGAAGATCTTCAGGGCAGGATCTCCAATCCTGAAAAACTAACAACATTATATTTATACAAGAAATAGCACAGGAAATATAATTCTAAATCAGTGTAAAGTAACTCAAGCCTAAGAACCTTTGTTCTGTGAGATTTCTTCACTGTTAAATTCTATTGCGGATTAGCTATATTCAATATCAATTAGAGCATCAGTAACTACATAGCTATGGGATGGGATCAGATGAAAATAAATTCATCTCACAATTGTGAAAACACAATCCTCCATCCGAGTCTGATAAAAGCAACAGTTTATCCAAGCCTTATGTACCACCAGTCTTGTTTACAAGAGATATTTTTATTTTGCTGAGACAGTATAAGATTTTATTAACATTTTCTGTCCATCTGAAACAGCACTTGTTTAGCGAATATTATCTTCAGTAAATTATTCAGATCTTTGCAGTTGAATTTGCAGTAGAATTGCAGTAGAATTTTCTTAGATGAATTTGCAATGCTTATTAGATGCTTAAATAAATAAAGATATTTTATAGCCATTAATGTGCAAAGGTATATTACTGTCTTACTACATGTAATCACCTCCCTGGGCAACCCGTTACAGTGTTTTACCACAATCATTGTAAAAGCTTCTTCCTTATGTATAAACGTTTTCTTTATATCTAATCTAAATCAGCCCTTCTTCATTTTAAAACCATTACCCCTTGTCCTAACATAATAGGCCCTGCTAAAAGGTTTGCCCCCATCTTTCTTGCAGACCTCCTTTAAATACTGAAAGGCCCTTAAGAAGGCCTCCCTGGAGCCCTCTCTTGTCTAGGCTGAACAACCTCAAGTGTCTCAGCCTTTTCTCATAAGAGAGGTGTTCTATCCCATATAACCATCTGTCCTCCTCTGGATTTGCTCCAACAGGTCCATGTCCTTCCTTGCTAAGGACCCCAGAGCTGGATGCAGTGCTCCAGACGGGATCTCACCAGAGCAGGGTAGAGGGGCAGAACCACCTCCCCCGCCCTGCTGGCCACGCTGCTTTGGATGCAGCTCAGGATACAACTGGCTTTCTGGGCTGCAAGTTCACATTCTTGGCTCAAGTCCAGCCCTGTATCTACCGGCATCCTCAAGTCTTTCTATGCAGGGCTCCGCTCAATCTGCTCATTTCCACTTACAAAGAAGTGCTATAGGTTAATATTTCTCTGTTCTGTATTTGAGTGATGCCACCATGAGAGGGCTATCAGCTTTTAAAGGCCATGGTGACTGGGGAAGGTTTCTGGTGACTGAAAAAGTCACATCCATCTTGAAGAAGCAGAGGATCAAGAAAATGTAGTCTGGTTGGCCTTACATCAGTCCCTGTTAAGTCTGTCCATCACTATCCTCTTTGAATTTACTTCGGTACACATGAAGAGCAAAATGTGTCTGGGAACCAGACAGAATGGATTTAACAAGGGTTATTTCACATGGCCAACCTGATTGTTTCCTATTACAGTGACAGGATCTGTAGTCAACAAGAGGTCAGTGCATACAATTTACTTTGACTTCAGCAAGTCCTTTGGTATGGTTTTCTGTAAAATGAAATGGGATATGGACATGATAAGGCAGTGAAAATTTGACTACATTGTCAGGCTCTAAGAGTTATGATCAACAATGCAGCGTCCAAGTTTCAGCCATTTACTAGTATGTCTCCTCAAGAATCAATAACAGGTCAACACAGAGATATTTCAGTATCTTTATATTACATAGATCTATCAATTTATGAAGATATCTGCAAATATGATTATCAATATCATCCGTCTCTCTCACTATCTGCTGCTAGATGTGGTTCCTCCATGAAAGTGCTGAAAGCACACTCTGGCCCATTATCCATGTAGTAGACACAAATATATGTCCATAGATAGAGATACCTCTTTATAAATATCTGTAGACACAGATACAGAGTCAGCAAAGTGCACTTGCTGCAAAGGAGACTGACTGCGTACTGTGATGTATCTGCATTTATGAGATCTCACCTCCATGTGACGCTTGGGAGACCACATCTAGAGTTTTGTGCCCAGGTCTAGACTTACCACTACAAAAAAGACATCAACATAATGGAGTGAGCCCAACAAATGACTAATGAGATTGTTTGGCTCTGGAGTACTTGGCATATGAGCAAAGCCTGAGAGAGCTGGTTCGTTCATCCTGGAGGTGAGACAAGACTAGAGGGACTCTAACTAGGGATATATACCTGTGAGAACAGTGTAGAAAAGTTGAAACAGAATCTTCTTGAAGATGTATAGCAATATGATGAGCAAAAGAAAACTTGTTCCAGGAAAAACTCCATCTGTATGTAAGAGTAAATAGATCTTAACTCTGAGGACAATTGAACAGTGGGATAGGCTGCTCAGAGAAGTGATGGAATTTTTCTTGTTGAAAATATTCATGACTCAGCCAGACAAGGCTAATCCAATCTATGGCCCTCCTCTCAACAGAGAGGTGTAACAGCTGTGATTCAGAGGTTCCCTTCCAAAGTAGACCCATATGATTCTAGGATTCTAAGATGAAATATGATAAATTCTTCTTAAATATAAAAAAAGAATGTTTTTCTCTATGAGGCTGATTAAACACTGGCAAAGATGTCTGCAGGGTCTGTGAGGTGTGTACAAAACTCAACTGGATAACAACCTGAGGAAGAACTTTAACAGGACCTAGTTCAAGTGGGAGGTTGGACTAAATAACTTCCAGAGGTTCTCTTAATTTAAATGGTGTTGTGATTCCAATATTCCTCACATGATGATCACTTACAGTGATATTTCCTCTCTGACATTCCAAAAACATTCAGGTTGAAACCAGGTCTACTGAATTTTCTGGACTTTTACAGTGTAACTATAGCTGTTCATTTCAAGGATATGTGGATAGAAAGGTGATGTACTTCAGAGACAAACACAAATTAATTTGATATTTCCTCTATGTTTTCTGTCCCATACAAACACTAATGTGAAATGATACAATAATTTGTAATTATACAGATTATTAAATTAAGAAGTTGAAGACATTTGCTTTCAATCCCTATCAGTAGAACGTGCCATTAAACTTGACATGTCTTGCATTTTGAGCATAAATTTCCAAACAAAACAGAATTAATTGCTCAATTCCTTAATAAAGTATACAAGTCCAAGGTCAATATGCTGCTATGTTTATTCATATTTTTAAGAACTACATATTCATTGTTGCCTAATATAAGAGATTCATCATCTTACAATGAAATAGAGAAGGGGAAAAGTCAGGTTAAAGTTGAAGGCATTAATTTAGAAATTTCTAATAAAACTTTATATTGTCATCACTTTTAGTTGCTTCCTTTGTAGTCACAGCAGATTTTTCATGAACTGCCTTTTTTGTGCTTATGCACCACACAGAGACAAATCAAAGACAGCAGGATTTTTATACATCTTGTTTACAAAGTAGTCCCAAACATATAGATGTTTTTAGAAAATTGCACTTAAAACTAGTGATTGGAGTGTTAAATTATTGCACAAATAAACTGTTTAACTAGCTGCATAGCAGCCTATTCAAAGCATAGAGACAAACTCAGAATTGTGGCTGGGCTTTTTTTTTCATTTTTCCCTATCTAGAATGCTATATTACAACACCCTGCAGACAGTAAAATCTTTCTTGCTGTGACAAGTTATTGATCTTGTTTTCCTCTGAGAACCCTAACAAGTCAAACTGCAGCTTCCTGAAAGATAGCTGGATCTGTACTTTGCAAGGATTTTGAGAAGAAATTTTCTCTTCTTTGTTTAGCAGAAAAATGAAATTACATTAATACAGAAGTGTGTAGTTTTCTCTGGGAAGAGTAAGAATTGTCTAAATCTTAGTAAGCCTATTCAATTTATCAGTGGTGATAGCACCTACAGTTCTCCCAGGGGTAATCCTGGCCTTTTATCCTAAATTCTGAGAAAGAAGGGGAAGGTAAGGAAACACTGGAAAATGACTCGATTCTCTCAAGGTGAGGACAGGAGAAGAAGATCTCCCCTGGTCTAACAGAGAGTTAAAATTACTCTGAATGCTGCTGTGGCCCATCTTTATTCCCTTGGATCACAATCAGCTGTAATCATCGCAGAGAATGTGATGGTATCATGTAAATGTAATATTAAAAGTGAAAGGGAAATTTTCTTTGAGATTCAAGTTGTCTTTTTGGCTGCTTAAAACCTCATAATCCTTTCAGGTAAATTATCTTAAACAACAGTCAAGATGTATTGGCTTTTAAAACAGCTAGTAGATTATGATTTTCAGTCTACATGTAAAGTGTTAAAACTTACCATAACTGACTTATCTCTATTTAATCATTACAGTAGCAAATAAACTGTATTGTCTTTGCAAATCCAGTGCCAGTGCTCAGCTAAGCACACATATGCTTTGCACAGCTTTTGTCAGATTTTCGTTTGTGAGACTGAAGTTCTAATGTTCTAGTGTTATTATTAGTAGTACAGAGTTACATATTGTCTTGTCATGGCAATGTAGTAAAAATGTATTTGCAGCTCTTAGAACATCATCATGTGCCAATATGAAGCAAAAAGGACCCCAACTATCACAAATATCTCACAGTTCCCTTTTGTGACAACATGCCAGAGATTGATGACACAATCACTTAGAAAGATTGATATAAAGGGATCACAGAAAAGACTGTAAAATGAATATTCTTCACACAATCAGCTAAACAATATCCTCAACTTGCCTCTGCCTGACTGTACTAAATGACTTTGAAGTCACTGCCACAGTGGAGAATCTCAAGGAAGGATGTGAGGCAGGATAATGTACTTGTGTTTTGCATCTGTAAGAGGCATCAGAGGGGAAAGTGTTTAGAGTTCTTTGACAGAGAAAGTTTCTGATGCATTTAAAGGCTGGAGAGGGCCTTTCTAGAAGGGCATGTAGAGATAGGACAAAGGGGAATGGCTTTAAGCAAAGGAGGGTGGGTTTAGATTACATATTAGGAAAACATTTTTAAGTATAAGGGTGGTGAGGCACAGCAACAGGCTGCCCAGAGAGGTTGTGGATGCCCCAACCACGGAAGTATTCCAGGCCAGGTTGGATGGGACTTTGAGCAACCTGGTCTAATGAACAGTGTCCCTGCCATAGTGGGGTGACTTGGAACTAGATGATCTCTAAGGTCCCTTCCAACACAAACCATTTTATGATTCTGTGATTCTATAGGCTTTGTAATTTTGAGTTTTGGAGAACACTTAACTGTTGTTATTCCACAGTAGGATTCATATTTTCATATTAGGAACAGAATCTTGCACTTTGATAATTATGTTTCTAGTTAGCTTCTCCTATTTTTTTCCCTGTATACTTGTGATAATCTCCCAAAAATACATTACAACATAAAATTGTATTCTAAAGATTAATTATGTAGCATAATAGTGATTATCTATCCTATATAAACAAAAAAGCTAAATGATAATTTTATTCACTGGAGTTTGTTGGGTTTTTTGGTTTTATAATTGAGTGAATATTTCCAGCATTATTTTTTCCTAAAAATAACATTAGCCCAAGGAAAAGAAATAGAAGAATAGAAATATTATTAGAGAGAAGGGAAATTTCCTATTCCTATATAAATTGGTGGAAAAGTACTCCAGAAATTATATTTTTTATTATCTTTTAAATGTTTTGTTGTTTTTTAGGAAGCTGAGGCATAAATCTGAGTGAGATGAGAGGAGACTAGAACATTTAGTCCCCACCCTATATAAGTTAGAGTTGTAGTCAGTTAACGTGTTCAAGACAGTGAAACAGAGAAGCTTAGGGGTATGTGTAGGAAAAAGACTTTTGGTACTAAATAGTATACACACCTTGAATTTCACTTGAAATCATATGATCATGTTTAGTCTTTTTGGCACACTTCAGAAAAGGAAGGCATGAGATTTTAACATGACTCAAACCTCCCGGTGTTTAAAAGGACAAACTTTTCACAAGAACTCATGCCAGGATTGTGAACAAACCAAAGCAGCAGAAATTCTACCCAGTGAGAAAGACAAGGGAAAAGGGAAAAAACACCTAGTAATTAAATAATCTAAGATATGCAGTGTGTTTACAGCGATGAAATACAAATAAAACAAGACAAGAAATAAAATGAAGCAATGCTGCAAACACCTACTTCACAAGCATTCCTGTAATGAAAAAACACCTACTACCAAATCACAGAATGTGGGGCTCATTGATGACAACAGAGCTCTAAATGGTACAAAAGGGAAAAATGTTAACACAAAGGGAAACATTTGTCATTCTGAGGGAATCAGACATTTTATCAGTGCAATAATTAAAGGTACAAAGAACCCCAAAACCAATTATAACCAGAGAACATTTTTGATAAACTTGAGATTTTGTACTACTAAGAATTCAAAACTTGAGATCAAACTTGACTAGAAAGGATGTAATAGACATTTCTAATTTTTTTTGTAGAAATGCCCAATGTGGGGCAAGGGAAAAAGACACTGAAGAACAGGTGCACATAATAATAAGCTTATCAGCATACATAATAAAGAAATTGAAAAAAAGAAAATAAAGACAATAATGATGGAAGGGCTCTAATCAATCAATCAGTCAATCAAATCAAGTCATCCTGCAGAGAAATCACACATTTGTTACATTTTTTATTCCTAAAATCTCTGAAGGCAAACAAAAACAATTGAAACCAAGGAAGATATTAATTTGAAAAGAGGAAACATTTATATGGATGCAGGAAGTCTGAGAAACATATATAAAGATGTAAAGGTATGGCAGAATAATAAAGAAAGATTAGAGATTAATTTTGTTGATTAAATATGAACAGGCAAGCTGAGAAATAATTAAAGAAAAAGGTCAAAGATTATTATATTTGAATGGAGTACCTGACATAGAGCTGTGAAAAATATGTGATAATTCAAGATGTGCTTAGTCATTCCAGAGAGCAGTTTGAATCTGATTTATTCACACAAATGTGTCCAGTTGTCACCAGTAGCTGATAATTATAGTTATGTGTTTTGTTGTGTTTTCCAATAACTTTACTAATCAACATGTTAACTGCCAATCTATCACATTACTCACATACAATTTTTACTAGAAACAAGTTTTGCAGTATTTCTTGTGAGTAACAGAAGACAAGACATGTCTGAAAAACTGTGAAAGTTTGAGAAGGATTGATTTTTGGCTATAACGAGCAGTCTGTGCTATGAGGAATTCAACAATCAGAGGAGCTGAAAAAGCATGCACAACTAGCCAAATAGCAATGAAGTCAAAAGAAGAGTCACAGTACTTCTTTTTACTTATTTCCCTGTTAGATCAAACCACTCAAGAGTTAATTTGTGTAATTAATGAATGGATAGTACAATTCAAAAATCAAAAGCACCTGCAAAAGTAGGGGTTTGTTTGTTTGGTTGGTTTTTTATGTCCATTCTCTGTCCAGTAGACTGGACAACAGAAGGCAGAAATAGAGGGAATTCTGTTAGGATAAAACAGTGTTGAAATGGCTGATGGCACCATGGCACAGTAACTGAAAAAGAAATGTCACAGGTGTTACAGTATGGAATGTTCTTGGTCACTGTCTTTTTTCTCCTTTTTGTGTTCAGCTGCTGAAATAGAATTTGTGGGTTCTAGTGCTCTGAGCAGCTTAACCCTTCTCCTCTTCCCCCTGGCCAACACAGACAGAGGGACAGAGAGAAAAAGAGGGAGAGAGAGAAAGAGGTCCTCTCAGATCAGATAAAGAATTGAAAGGGCATCTGAGCACAACTAAAACATTTATGTGGCAGGTTCTAATTTGGTGGAAATCAACTGAAAGCTGAAATGGCAATTTCCACTAGCTAAGCACCCAAGCCTTAATACATTCATCACAGTTTAGAGCAAAAAGTGGCTTAACTCTAGGGAAAAACTTTTTCAGCTTAAATAACCCAGTTCTGTAGAAATATTTTTAATAGATAGATGCTGTACTAGAAATTAGATACAAGCTGAAATAACTCTAATCTGGGAAACAGGAAAAAACTTGTTTCCCAATATTTTACAGTTAATGGTCAATTATTTAGACTGGTCATTTGGTAGAGTTGCTAAACCTGAATGTGCTGCAAAAATTATAAAATGTTTCCTTTAGGTATGTCTTCCTTTAATTATGAAACAGGCACTCTGACTGACAAGTATTGTCATGTCAGTTATACACATTATGTTTGCTGCTTAAAACACTTTAATCCTAAATATAAAAGAAATATTTTGGAGACTGAGTAATGTGTTCATGTGTATGAATGTTTATACATATTGAAGATTTTAGTCACAGAGCTACTTGCTTAGATAAACCAGCTAATAGTAATAAATTTATATATTGGTCTAATGAATTTAGAATATCTACATTATTTTAATAATTAAACTTGTGACCTTTCACATGCAAAAGGCTTGCAGCCTTTTGGTAGCAGAGTTAGACACAGGACAGGTATGGAGTGCAGAAGCACTCAGCTGCTGCCCTCCTGAGCATGAGGAGCCTGTCTGGAGGCTGTGTCTGCACTTCCAGTGCACCCCTGGGAAGCTGCTGTTGCTGGAGCAAGAAGGCCATTAATGAGGTGAGTGGGTGTATAACAAACAGTCCTTATGATGCAAAGAACAGTATCAACAGGATAGATCCAGACAATAATAAACACAATACTATGTGTTAGCCACACTATTTCTCAACTGTCATATTATGTAGACCGAGACAGTAATTCTGTCTAAATGAAATATCGGATGTCAGGACGTAGAGGATTTGTTCCTGCTGCCTTTCAAGATTGTACCTGTGACCTTTCCTCCAGGCTGAAGAAGCCCAGGTCCCTCAGGCCCTCCTTACGGAGAGGCTCACATATCCCATCCAGCTTGGAAGCTTTCTGCTGGATATGTTCCAGCATTTGTTCACTATTTTGCCCATACTGGGGGGGCTTAAAATTTGGACAAAGAATCCAGAAGGGATCTCATGAATGTTGCGCAGAGGGCTACAATCCTTCCGCTCAATGTCCTAGCTGTGTCCCTGTGAATACTGCCTGGGGTGCTTTTGGCCATCTCTGCAACTGGGACATGCTGCTGTCTCACACTCAGCTTCCATTTGCCAAGATCTTCAGGCAGAAGGATCTCTTATCTCTTCCCAGAGAGCTGCTCCTAGTCAGGTAGAACCCAGTGCTTTCTTCCCCAGAGCAATGCTTGGTGCTTTTCCTTGCTGAATTGCTTATCCTCTTGGCGTGTTCCTCCAAATTGTGTAGGTCTCCTTACATAATAGCTCTGCCTTCAGGCTCGCAGCTGTTCTTCCCAATGGGTGCCATCTGCAACTGTGACAACAGAGCACTTTCACTGCCTCCTCCAGGTTACTGACACAGGTGTCAAACAGATGTGGTGGGTTTATCCTGACTGGATGCCAAAAGCCCACCAAAGCTGCTCTATCACTCCTCTCCTCAGCTGGACAGGGGAGAGAAAATATGTAATGAAAAGTTCATGGGCTGAGATAAGGAGAGATTGTCTCAGTCAAATCAGAATAGATTTTATTATCAAACCAATCAGAGTGGGTTAATGAGGAGTAAGACCAAATCTTAAAAAAAAATTACTTCCCTCACCCCTCTCACTTTCCTGGATTTAACTTAATTCCTCATTCTCCACCTCCTTCCCTCCCGTGGTGCAGGGGAAGAAGAATGGTGTTTGTGGTCAGTCTTCTCATGTCTCTGCCTCTCCTTCCTCAGAAGGAGATGTCCTTCCCCTGCTCCAATGTAGGCTCCCTCCCACCAGAGACAGTACTCCGTTAAATTCTCCAATGTGAATACTTCCCACAGGCTGCAGCTGTTCATGAACTGCTCCAATGTGTGTCTCCTATGGGGTCACAAGTCCTGCCAGAAAACCTACTCTGATGTGAGCCCCTCTCTCCATGGGTCCACAGGCCCTGCCAGGAGCCTGCTCCAGCATGGGTTTCTGCCGGGTTCCCTGTCTCCTTTAGACATCCACTTGCTCCAGTGAGGGGTCTTCCGTGGGCTGCAGGTGGATCTCTGCTGCACTGTGGACCTTCATGGGCTGCAGGGGGACAGCGGGTCTCACCATGGTCTTCACTCAAGCTGGAGAGGAACCTCTGCTCCAGAACCTGGAGCACCTCCTCCACCTCCTTCTTCAGTGACCTTGATGTTTGCAGAGCTGTTTCAAATTTTCTCACTCTCTTCTGTGACTACCATTTGCTTCTGCACAATAACCCTGTTTTCCTTCTTAAATATGTTATCACAGAGGTGTTACTACTGTCACTGATGGGCTTGGCCTTGGCCAGCTGCAAATCTATCCTGGAGATGACTGACATTGGCTCTATCAGGTAAAGAGAACACTTTTATCTTTTCCTTCATGATAATCTTTTCAAGTATAAACAGTAAATTTTCATTCCTGATACTATGTTTCTCTGAAATCTGTTTTGGCTTGTCTAATCCTGTTGTCAAAATCACAGTTATTTATCATCAGCTGTCTTCTCTCTCTCTATCTCATATATATTACTAGAACATATATGCAACTATAGATAGGTTCCTTATAACAATGATTTTAAAAGGGAAAAAAGCCCATGATTTTCAGTTCACTAGTACTCAATATGGCCCTGCATTTGTAATGGTACAACTCAATCAAATGATGATTTGATACACTCCACTGGAATGTTTAAAGTTTCTCAAGTACAATTATCAGGTGCCACTACAATTGCTTGTATTTTTCAGGCACCTGAATTGCTTCACATAGTCACCTGGCTTATTTGTCTGTGGTATATTACCCAGCAGTGGAAAACATATCTAACTTTGACCAATATTACCAGGCTTTCTAAAAAGAATTCTCCTTTTCTCTAAAACATGTTCTTTAAAAATTCTTTATCAGAATGATGAGTGCAGACATTAATTTTTTTCCTGCAGATATTTCTTCAGTAATGTTCCATCATTCCTCACTGCTTCCACATGGCTTTAAATTTATTCTTAGAACAACTTTTCTTCATCTACATTTTCAGTTGCATTTTCTCCAAATGCCTCGTGGATCCCAACACCGCAAGCCTGCAGCGTGACAAAGCTATACGCTTGAGCCGTAGCTGATGAACAGATGGGCAGAGAAGAGATGATTTCTCTGACTTCTCACACGATCTCCAGAGATACTCCCTCTCTGACTTCCTTCTGCTATTTCTCCTTCTCTGAGGATGGAAGTGTCACTCAGAGATACCACATACAATTGCTGTGAAGACACCAAGTTCTAAAAAAGTATGAGATCAGAATACAAAGACAGAATAGTAAGCAGACTTCTACCTAGAAGCCTGCACATAAGAGCAAATTCCAACCCAAAGTGGAGAAATTAGCTTAATTTTGACACAGATTATACCTGTGACCCAGGAGATGTGTTCTCAACAGAGATAAATTCCCCTGGGCAATCTTTTGTTGAGATAATTTGGTCAACTATACACTAAAAGTAGGTCTCTGTTGAGTCACTCTCCTAAAGCTAGGAATCTAGGCAGGTTTCGCCAGCATAAGCTGAAATCTCTTTATAGTTTGTGATACATGATTAGAACCAAGGAATTCTTAAACTCAGGGATTTTTACCTGTTTTAAAAAAAATAGACTACCGAGTTATGAGAAGTCACTCAGCAGATAGGAAAGATCATTTGAATGGAGTGGCTTTGAAGTAGGTGGCAAAGGCTCAACAAGTTCCTGTGGGGCACAAATAGTTTCACCAGAATATTGAAGAAAGTTTTTGTTGTTCCACGTAAGTCTGCTTCAGTGCTCCCAGCTCATGAATAATAATGTAGGTGGTGCAAACACAACAGTTGTTCTTTGTTCATTGGTTTCATACATACAGAAGAAAAAACCCCAAAACAAACCCAAAATAAAAGAAAAAACTCCACCTCTTCCCCACAACAGAAAAAGAAAAAATTACAAAACACAGTAGAATCTGGAATGCGTGGAATCAGAAGAAATTTTAATCACTTTTTGAGAACATATCACTGAATATATGCATGGTAACTATAATGAATATGCGAATAATATGTAAGTTTTGAAAACTTTTTCTTTTGTTGCAAATGCAATGTTCTATTTTATCTCATGTACTGCTTGGAATGAAGTATTTAAGGCAACACGGTGCATGGAATTTTTTCAGAAGAACTTTTAGAGATAAATGACCATTTGAAAAGAAAACTAACAGGCAGACTTGAATGAAACCAAAAATTAAGAAATTATCTTGGATTCAGGAGATATTTCATAGCTATGTATACATATTTCATCAGGAATAGTGCCAAGATACCTTTTTTGTGTGTGTTTTCATTACCATAGTAACAATATTACTTTTGTTAACAAGAAAAATGCTGAAAACTTCTGCATTGGCTTGAATGGCCAGGCTCCTTAGAGACAGTTTCTACACTGAAATTCCCTCTCTAAAAAGTGTTTTGTGGTCCCTCTATAAAACATGTTCCACAAATTTATTTTACATACATTATTTTAATTGAATAGATTTTGTTCAATCATGTTTTAAATACGTATTGCTAAAACACAAACTGCGTTCCATTGGATTAGACTGTACTGTACTTTGACTACCTAAGAGAAAACCTGAAAATAACCAAGAGAAAAATTAAACCAACTGTTGATATTTGTGTAATAGATCTCAAGCTGGCCCCAGTTTTGGGGCTTGTGCACCTATGTATTCTGGTCTGATATCTTTCCAGAAAGAAGTGTAATAAAAATCAGGAGTCATTATTTCTTACATAGAGAAAATACAAAGTGGCTCTATTGGACAAGTAAAAAGAAATGGACTTATATAAATGTCTCCCTGGCCTATTGTGTTCTTGTTGGTAAATCGTTGCTACTGCTTTTAGTCTTTTAATTGAGTAAAAAACATTAACAATTCCAAGAAATCTTGCTTTTCAGTCAGTGATGAGATGTGTCACTGATCCTTGCATCTTTCAGTAATCTGTCTCTTCTACCTGACATCCTACTTCTTTCCATGTTTCTTTCAGTGCTGTCTTCTGTCTGCTATATCCTGCAAGGTCTGGAAACATTTCTCCTGCAGTTACTCGGTTGTTAGCAAGCAATGTAAAAATATCTTCCTCTCCAGAGAGTTCCCCCAGAGCCACAATTGTATTGCAAGGAACAGCATGAAGCCGAAAACAAACAGCTCAACCTTACAGAATTTCACACTCCTATACATCTGACCAGAGGCATATGTTCCCGCAACTTGAATGTCACCATTTACTCAAGTTCATGTACAAATCATGAACATAACTTTGCTCCAACAAGGACAAGTAAGAACTTTCCAGATCAGCTTGCTAAAACCTCACCCATCCCCTCTCACTGTCTATAAGCCTTTCCTTACACCATCCCTCCTTGTATGTTATTCATGCTGTACCCAATTAATTTCTTCAGTTCCTGAACTGAACATATGGTTTAAATGGTTTGCTCCTCAGCAAGTTGGCTGATGATATAAAGTTGGGAGGAGTGGCTGATACCCCAGAAAGCTGTGCAGCCCTTCAGAAGGACCTTGGCAGGTTGGAGGGATGGGCAGAGAACTGTCTGAGATTCAACAAAGGCAAATGCAGGGTTCTGAACTGGGATAGAATAATTTTGTGCAGCAACACAGGCTAGGGGAAGGCATGTGTTGGAAAGCAGCTCTGCAGAGAAAGACCTGGGGTCCTGCTGGACAATGAGTTGTCCATGAGGCAGCAGTGTGTCCTTGTGGCCAAAGAGGCCAAAGGTATCCTGGGGTGCCTTAGGAAGAGCATTGCCAGCAGGTCGAGGGAGCTGATCCTGCCCCTCTGCTCAGTCCTGCTGAGGCACATTGGGGGTGCTGTGTCCAGTTCTGGGCTCTGCGGTACAAGAGAGACATGGGGCTCCTGGACTTAGTTCAGTGGAGGGCTGTGAAGATGATTGATTGACTGGAACATCTGTTTTATGAGGAACAGCTGAGTGAATTGTGCCTGTTCAGTCTTGAGAAGAGACAACTGGGAAGGGACCTCATCAATGTATATAAATATCTGAAGGAAGGGTGTCAAGCCAGATTAAGGGAGCTGGGTCTGTTTAGTCTAGAGAAGAGCAGACTGAGAGGGGACCTAATTAATACCTATAAATATCCTAAAGTGTGGAGGTCAGTGGGCTTA
>VYZT01019404.1:0-24013 GCA_013400735.1 Pomatostomus ruficeps | reverse complement strand
TCCTATTAAATACCTTGGAAATATGTGGGCAGCACTTAACAGAGCTGTCCTTTCTATTTTTTATTTAGACTCGGGAAGAAAAAGGAGCATATTGTGTCTCTGTAACTATTTCTGCATGGGATGTTATGATGGATGTAGTACTTGAGCTGGTAGAAAGAAATTCAACCCAAAATAACACTATTTCTTCTTTGAAAACTGTCTTCTAGTTCATTCAAAACTGAGGAGGGTTAAATTATTTAAATAGCACAAGATTGGAGCAGGCTGTTGCAATTTCAATGCCTAGCATTTCTGATTGTTAAAATATCCTGTTAACGCTACCAGAACCTGATGCATTTTATTTAACAGAACCAACCCGATGCTATGACCCTGTGCTTCAGGCAATAACAATTTTATACGAAACCCAAATTTAAAGGAAAATGCTTACCTCCAGAAAACTTCCCACACAACACAGAGTCTAGGGTGATCTCATCTTCCCCAAGTGCCTCAATAGTCACCTCTGGAAACTGCAGCAGACTGCTCGTTACCTGAGCCCTTAGGTCTCGCATTCTTCACTGTAAATAAAGAAAAAAAGGCAAAAAGAAAGACTCACATCATCCATAAATATCTTTGAGACTGACCCAAGCTTTCATCAGTATGCAGTGACAAATCTCCTATACATCATTTGCAGCTCTTTTTGCTTAAAAGAAATGGCACTTGGGACAGTTTTTCATCTCGCAGCAGAGCAGAAGGAGAATCTTGTCCTTTTCTAATGCCTACAAGATCACCAACAAAAAGCGACACAGAGGGATGGACAAGATAAGTAACAGGAAAGAGAACAACACACTGAGTTCAAGTCTACTCATAGAGGTCAGCAAGATGCGATCTCAAAAAAATCATATTTTAAAAAGCTTCTCAGTAAGATGTATAACTCTCTGCCCTTTCCCTTGATTTAATACTTTATTATTTGTTGTAATTTGTCTTCTAGTAGATGTCACAGATCAGTCATGTCTTGTTTACTTTTTGCATGCTTATTTTTGACATTCATTTGTCGGTCTGCTTTTCCAACCCAACAAAGCACTAACTCTGACAACCTATATTAAGAAATTTTAGAAAAGAGCACAAAACTCAGGAACTCATCCTCCAATTCTTCCAGAAAACATACTGCTGATACTTTCAAGCAGTGCTGACTTTCACAGCTCATCAATTAGAAGTACTTTTCCATACACTTAAGAGGTAAATGTAACATAGCACTTCAAAATACTGTTTTTTCCTCTACTGAAATACTCATATTCCTTATTCCAGTCCCTTCCTTCCTATTGCCTTTCCTTATCACATCTCTACAGTATTAGACAAAAAATTTGTAGGCCTCTCAGACAGTTTCACACCCATATAGGTACTCCACAAGAGTTCACCTTTCAGTATGTCAAGACAGATTTTTTTTTTTTTGTGGAAAAATTGAAGAGCTGAACTGATTGAAAGGATTAAATAGGTGGCTAAATATGAGGTAATCCATATGCATGGAAATACAAACGACTTCAAGTATCTATGTTTTGCAAGTTGTCTGGTTTATAGAAAAGGCCTCTGAAAGACAACACAAATCCAATTGTCTTGTTCAAACAGTACTGCTTTCTTCACGACTTCTCAAGATATTACACAGGTCAGTAGTGCTGGGTTGTGCTCCCAGATCTGCTGCCAGCGGGACAAGCAGCGCATGAAGCACAGGAAGGCTAAGTCAGGGTCCTGCACTAAGCACAAGTCAACATTTTGACAAAAATGTTGCTGATAGCAAAGCCAATACTGCAGGACGCTGCTGCAGCCAGCCAGCCTGACCACTCTGCCAGCATTCACTACTAGCACAGATCAGGTTCCAAGTGGGACAACTTATTAGCAGCAGTTTTGCTAAGTTTCTTTTTTGGTACTTGCCATCAGTTTCAAGTGACAACTTCTGCACTGGATTCAGAGGCTCCAGAGAGTAAAAGGCCTCACAATTTGATCAGCATTCTTGCTTAGTGTAATTGCAATTTAGTGGATATATTTTAGGAGTAACTCATAACACCAAATACTAATTCAGACACATCTGGTTGGTGAACAGCATCTTTGAAATGTTTCAGTGTGTGCCTGTGTTCCTGTCACTGGGCACCACTGGAATGTTCCTGGCTGCATCTGCTTTACACCCTCCCTTCAGGTATTTATGAGCATTAATGAGAACCCTTGAGCCTTCTCTTCTCCAGGCTGACTAGTCCCAGTCTCCCAGCCTCTCCTCAGAGAAGAGCTGCTCCAATCTTCTCTAACCACCTTTGTGGCCCTTTGCTGCACTCTCTCCAGTACCTTCATCTCTCTTGAGAATCTGGCAAGCCTGGACCTGGACACAGCTGAGACCTCACCAGTGCTGTACTAGAGGAGGATTGCCTCTCTTCACCTGCTGGAAAAGGCTCTTCCTCATGCGGCCCAGGCAGGATACTATCCACCTCCTTTGCTGCAGGGGCACAGTGTTGGCTTATGGTCAGCTGGGTGTCCACCAGGGCTCCCAGAGCCTTTCCTGTCAAGCTGCTTTCCAGCTGGGCAGGCCCGTGCACATATTGGTGCCTGGGGTTGTTCCTCCCCCAGTGCAGGACTTTGCACTCCCCTTATTAAACTCCATAAGGTTCCTGTCAGCCCGTTTCTTCAGCCAGACAAAGCACTGACTCTGACAACATGTATTAAGGAATTTTAGAAAAGAGCACAAAATTCCAGAATTATTGTCGTGAATAAAAATATCTTTTTTTGTAAATAAGCATGGAGACGTCTGTATGGTATATATATGATTATTAATACAATATACCACAACAGCAGCAAAATAGTTTTAAGAAAAGAGTGAACAAATATCTTCCAGTAGGGCAGGTAAGAGCATGCAAAGAAACTTCTCAGCTGTGTGCGCTTCATGAGTCACCCTGAGTGACCCTGCCTGGGCCAAGAGCACAGAACCTTGTGTGGCCACAGTGGAAATCAAATCTAAACATCCTCTACTAGGGAGACCTGAGTTTAAAAAACAAACTGCTCACCGTCCCAAACTCCCCACCATCTCAAAAAGATTAAGAATTCTTCCCTGATGGAAAGCTCATATGTTGACACAGTGTACTCCTGCCCACAATATTAAAAAAATGTGCCTATCAGTCCACAAACACCAGGAAGAACTATCAAATAAGCAGCACCCCAAGACCTGAACCATTTTTGTAAAAAATTAAAATACTAGAGCATCAGGCATGCTCAGGTTTCCTCCAGTAAGGCAATGATCATTTTAAAGACCCTTTTTTTTTAAAAAAAAGAAATCGGGCATGGAACAATGTTGATAAACTTCATAACAAATTATGAACAATATATAGTGACCTGTCTATCAGGATGTTTTCTTTGCATCATTTTGCAAAGTTAAACCAAGAATTACTAGGAAATCAAAACAGGGGGAAATACTCAGATCTAGATTAAAGGCATGAAGCCTCTCCTGTAAGAGATATATCCAACAGCAACTGCATTTCTGCTCTCTTTGAAAGAAAAACTACAATCACACTCCTATTTCTGTCTGTTAGAAATCAGATTAGGGTAAAATGTCACATGCTTACTCCATTTTCAGGAATAAACCAGAATTCAACCTCCCAGCTGTATCCTATAGCAATGTAGTCTGTGTGCAAGTTGTCAAAATGACCATTCTGCTTCACCCTAGATAATTATAACTTCCAAACATCATGAACTATTTCCAAAGACAGGAATGTCATAGATTTTTGGATTAAAAAGCTCAGGAGGAGGGAAAAGAAAGAGAGAGAAAGAGAAATTGCCTGTTCAAGCAGAATTACATACAGCCAAGTCAGAGTTCTGAGATGTCAGGTTTGACTGATGGTATTACATGAAAATCAGTTTAAAAGGCCAACAATGTTATGGGCTCCCCAAAGAAAAAGCTAAAAATATGGTCAGTCACAGCTGAAGACAAGATTTCACAGGACATGTTGACTTCACTGACATCAAAAGAGAGACCTTGCTGCCATCTCTCATCTCTGTATTTGCTCCTTTGTTCTACTACTGTATTTTGGAAGACATTTCCAGCATACCACAGTGGTATGCCATCACAACACTTGCACCTCCCAGCACAAATTCCAGAATCACATCGAAGAGAAAGACTTGCCAGAATCACGAGCGGTCACCTCTTTTAAACTCCCTGCTCAAGCTGGCACCTACAGTAGGCTGCCCAAGGCTGTATCCAGATGGATTTGGAACATTTAGTTCTCCAACAGGCTTTTACAACCAGCAACTTGACAAGATCAACTGCAGAAACACCTGCAATCCATGCAACGGGGCCTGGTGTTCGGTGACTCTCTCCTGCCAATTCAAGGATTCTATTCTCTCCACCACACCAGTAAAACAGCGTCACCAGTAAACCAGGAGAGGCCTGTCACCACTGCTTCTCCAAACTATATCTGACACCTTACTAGGCAGAAGACACAAAATTGATAGAAGCTTGACCACGCTTGAAAAAGCCAACCCCAGGCAAAGCGATGCAGGAAGGAGAGCTGCGGCAGCACGTGAATGAGGAGCTGTCCTCCCCAGGTTTAAGAGCTGTGTGCCCAAACGCACGGGACAGCTGCCAGCCAAGGCTGACACAACCACCTAGACCGACGGGTCCTGTAAAGGCACCTGCACGGCCACGCTCAGCCCTACACCCCAAACGGGCTGCAGCCATCCCGACACAATCAAGTCCGTCAATCTCCTCCAATTTCCCCAAACACGATCAGCGAGCAATCATTAGACCCGAGTGACTGACACCAAGCATTCTATTGGCAGAAGATCGAGACCTGGACTCACAGTTTATTAAGGAAGACACAGAGCACTTTTGTTTAAGCCAGCAGCAACTTTGCTTCGCGATGTTTAGCTTCATGCAAAGACCCAGAGACCCCCGCAAATCGCACTGGATTCCTCTAAAGCTGTGGCCTCCCCTTTGCAGTCATTCCTCGTCCCGCAATCGCCGCTCTACGCACAGAGCGCATTTCCCGCCTCCTCATGGAATACAACCCCGAAGGCCGGCGGGGGAGGGGGAGGCGGAATTGGAAGAAAGTGAAGAAAAACCCTCCAAAAGCACGACCGAAGGGGCGAGGACAGAGGGCGTGCGCGGGTGGTCGGGCAGGAGGGAAAGCTGCCGGCGGCAGCCGCCGCATCTCCCACGCCCCCCAGCCTGACGGAGCCTCCCGGCTGCGGAGCCTCCCATGTGCGCTGCCCAGGCCGCGCCGCCCTGGCCTCCCCCGCCGCCGGGGGCCGGGGCACGTGTGGCGGACACGGCGCCGCAGCCCAAGGGTCACTTACATAAGGAACGGGCGGCCGGGCCCGCCCAAGGCCCCCGCGGGCCCGCGCTGCGCCAGCAGCGGTGCCGGCCTATGCGGCTCGGGAGCGCCCGGTACCCCCTGGTACACGGGGGAAGGAAGAAAGGGAGGAACGAAGGCAGACGGGCGGGCGGGGGTCGCCTCCTCCGCCGCCGCCACCTCCTGTCGCGCCGCTGCCCCCAGCCCAGCCCAGCCCAGCCGAGCCCACGCTCCTGGTACGTGCCGGTGCCGGTGCCGGCGGCATCTCCATCCCGCAGCGGCGACAACGGCGCGGCCCGGCCCGGCCCCGCGCGCCCGCAAACCCACCTCGCTCGCTCACCCGCCGCGCGGGGGGCGGGACGGGACGGGGGGGGCGGCGGAGGTCTCGCGAGACCCACCGCGAGCCTCCGCGGGAATTTTCAAATACGTGGGACACGGCCCCGGGCGATGGCGGCGGCCGTGTCTGGACTACGAATCCCGGCGTACCGCGCGCCAGCCGCTTCCGTCCCATCGGCCGCTGTCTCTCGTGGGGCACGCCGGGAGCTGTAGTTCCTAGGCCCGAAGAGCCTGCGCCCTGCAACGCCTGTTCCTGGCTCCCGCCCCGCACCCCCGTGGCAGGGAGAGGGGTGGCCCTGACTACCTGCGTCCATCTGATGGCAGGAGCTGCTCATCCCCTTAGCCCCCTTCACCTCAGTCTATCTAGATTTCATAGAATCACAGAATGGTTTGGGTTGGAAGGGACCTTTAAAGATCATCTAGTTTCAACCCCCCTGCCATGGGCGCGGACACCTTCCACTGGACCAGGTTGCTCAAAGCCCCTTTCAGTGTGCCATTGAACACTTCCCAGAAAGGAGCATCCACAGCTTCTCTGGGCAACCTGTTCCAGGGCCTCATCACCCTCACAGTAAAGGACTTCCTCCTACTGTCTAATCTAAACCTACACTCTTTTAGTTTGAATCCATTTCCCTTTCTCCTGTCATGGCATACTCTTGTAAAAAGTCCCTGTCCATCTTTCTTGTAGGTTGCCTTCAGGTACTGGAAGGCCAGTCATTAGGGCATCCATTTAAAAGGATTTTAAAGGGGTAGGCTATTTAGCTACAGTTTTCCTTTTATTTTTAATAAGAATGTATATGTAAAATCCCAACAAATTAATATAAAATTAACATTATACTAATAGTCACTGAAAGAAGAAAAAGTAAGTAATAAGTCAAAAGTGCAAGTCTAATGCTACTCCTTTCAGTGTTGTAATGTGGTGAAAATATTCTTTGACTTTAAAAAAATATTTTCAGGTGTTAATAAACAAATAGCCTAGTGGAAAGCATCCCTGCCCATGGCAGGGGGGTTGGAACTAGATGATCTTAAAAGTCCATTCCAAACCAAGCCATTCTATGATTCTATGAAATTTGCAATGTTTCTAAGAAGCAGCAGCATCCCCAAAGGGGTGACAAAGTCTTTTAATTTCTGCCAGCAAACATTATCTCTAAATTACAGCTATGCCTCTTAATGCCGAGTCTGCCATTCTTTACATTATTGTGCAAATCTTTGTGATCTGGTGCCTACTGCTGCCATTTTAGATCTATTAATTTGTATCCTACAAGAGCACAGGTCATGGACAAGGAGCTCACTACACCAGGCAGGAAGATTGCACAGGCCAGCCTGGCTCCTGACCTTAGGGGGAAGCTGTGCACAAGTCATGGGGTGTCGGTGAGACAGTATCTGCCTGCAAAGGAGGAAGCCTGGCCCTGGGCACCAGCTGATGGGTGATGGCTGGGCTGACTCTGTTACACATGAGAGGCTCTGCATGAGAGAGACAGATCTGGGGTGGACTACGGAAGGTCTTGAAAGAAAGGGCAAGCTGCTCTCATCTGACATGACAGAGAGTAGGGAGTTAAGGGAGAAGTGCAAAGACAGGCATGGCAGCACCGAAGCTAGACCCATATCTTTTGCAAAGGCATTTAGAGTGATTATATGCAGGACAGTACTGCATTTATTAAGGGAAGGGCAAGTGCTTCAGCAGTAAGAGCAATTGAAAGTGGCAGTTCAGCATGGATGGATCCACGCATGGAAAGAGATGGGCTTCATGTCAGGAATTATTTGTAGAAGAATGCTTGCAAGGCTTGGGCATGATCTGAATAAGGACACGACGAGAAGGCTAGACCAAAGATGTCCCCCTTGTTGTAGGCATACGTGAACATTGGCCTAAATAGCAGCCGAGGGGCTGCGGGATGAACTGGGGTGACCTTGAGCTTCAACTGATAGCAAGGCTTATCTGAGCAGGCATCAGGGAGCTGGACAAGGATGTGTTTGGCAAAAAGGTTTATGACTCATCTTTCTCAATTTTAAGTATCTACAGTGCAGTCATCACTCCATTCAGCTGGACTCCTTTTTTAGGTAGGGAAAGGAAACAGCTTTTTCCTGAGTGCCATTCATCTGGCTGGCTTAGATACCTCCTCTAGGATTAGCTGTAATGGGAGCCTAGATGGCATTGTATGTAGAGACATCTATGCTGAACGCTTTTACTTTTGGCTAGGTTGGTCTCTCGTTTAGAGATTCATCTGAATAGAAGACTGGATTTTTAAGTTGCTCAGCAAGCGAATTTATATTTGTGGTAGGGTTTACACAGAGATAAATCATATACCATGCATGCTGGAGCCTGGGGAATGAGATAAAGAGAAACCTCCAAAAGACATGGTGGTCAGGTGAGGGAAGGGAAAGGGTCGGGTAGAGCTTTGAAAGACAGAGAGAATAACCTCTCAGGGGGAGAAGGGCAAGCTGACTTGTAGCAAGTGCCTGACAGGTGATGGAAGATGTAGTGGAGAGCTGGAGCTGCCTAAGAGGAGGTCATTTCGAGACTCCCACAAAACCAGTGCTGACTGAATGTGGAGGCTGAGGCCAGATGAGGGAGAAGGAGTTTCATGAAGAGGAGTCCCCTCTTTCACCGAGTTTACAACGCAAAGAGAATTGAGGTGCATGTTTGTGCGGGGTTTGCATGGCCAGGTTTTCGTAGTGGAGAAGCCTCAAGAGTGGCCTCTGTGAGAAGCTGCCCCTGTGTCTGACAGGGCCAATGACTGGAAGCTCCAAGACAGACCTGCTGCCTGCTAAGGCCGGATTCATTAGCAATTGTGGTAGCTCCTATGGGATAACAGATTTAAGAAGGTAAAAAAGGTGCAACTCCATATGGATAGAGGAGTGAGAATATGTGAGAGGAACAGCTCTGCAGACACCAAGGTCAGTGCAGAAGGAGGGGGAGGAGGTGCTTCTGGCACTGGATCAGAGATTCCCCTGCAGCCCGGTTGAAGACCATGATGAGGCAGCTGTCCCCCTGCAGTCCCCTGAGGTGCACACCAGAGCAGATGGATGCCCAAAAGCAGGCTGTGACCCTGTGGGAAACCCACACTGGAGTAGACTCCTGGCAGGACCTGTGCACCCCATGGAGAGAAGAGCCCACGCTGGAGCAGGTTTATTGGCAGGATCTGTGATCCTGCAGGGAATCCATGCTGGAGCAGCCTGTTCCTGAAGGAATGTACCCCTTAGAAAGGGACCCACACTGGAGCAGTTCGTGAAGCACTGCAGCCCATGGGAAGTTTCACATTGGAGAAGCTTGTGGAGGACTGTCTCCTCTGGGAGGGACTCCTCAGTGGAGCAGGAGAACAATGAAGTGTCCTTCCCTTGAGGAGAAAGGAGCAGCAGAGATGATGTGTGTTTAACTGACTGCAACCTCCATTCCCCATCCCCCTGTGCTGCAGGAAGGGGAGAAGGTAGAGAAAATCAGGAGGGAAGTTGAACCCAGAAAGATNGTTTTGCCCATGACAGTCACTGATGAGTGATCTCTCCCTGACCTTACCTCAACTCACGAGTTTTCATTGTATTTTCTCTCCCTTGTCCAGCTGAGGAGGGGATGAGGGAGCAGTTGGTGGTTTGTAAACAGTAAGAGTATTAATAGATGCATTTATTGAAATGATAAAGAGCCAGAGAAGAGTGAGCAATTAAAGAGGTAAAATGAGAGTGAGGCAATTAAGGAGCTGAGAGAAAGTGGAACCAAGAGGATGAAAAGGAGCAGGATGACAAAACCAAAGGAGAGAGCTCTGTGCCTGTGGTACCAGCAAAGGCTGGGAGAGAGATAAGAGGAAGTGGGTTTGAGATGAGGGATTACAAAGTCAAAACACAGGAAGAAAGCAGTGAGCTGTTGTGCAAATAGAGAAGGAAGCAGGAAGGAAGATGCAGTGAAGAGGGAAGATGCTGCAGCTGAAATTGTATGCAAAGTGTATGCAAACTGAAAATGTTCAGCTAAGCTGGAAAAATTAGGCTGCTTGGTGTGCCAGATGTCGTCAGGTTTCATGCAGTTAAGATTGCTGGAAACCTGACGGACAAGCTATATTAGAGAGCTAATGTTCTTACTCAGCTAAATTAATGATTCCCAAGCCTGATTGTTAAGGCTGCGTAGGGAACCAGTGGAGTCACAGCTGCAGCAGCACAGCAGCTCTGAGATGGAGCTCCTGAGACTCAGGCACTAATCTGGCTGCTGCACAGCTGAGGGTGCCCGGACACCGGGTCCTGATGCACTCATGGGAATACCTGGCCCTGGCAATATCCCTCCCCAGAGGATTGGGAAACCTGGAACACGGAATTGGGAAGGGCTCCAGCAGTGCTGCCTTCCCCACTGAGTCAGACCCTCTGCTCTGGGAAAGCAGGGAGAAGACCCCAAAAACAGTTTTTGAATTACAGGGAGCTGGAGGTGGGGTTCAGGCTCCCCAGTGGTGTCCTGGGCAGCACAACCTTTCTTCCAGGTCAATAAGTTGATATCTAATTATGGGTGACACTCACAAGCACTCTGCTGCTTTGTGCCACCCGGGCACAGCAGTGCAGCTGTTGCTCCAGTGTATCCAGCTGGCATCCACTTTTGCCTTTTTGTTGCATTTGACTATCTATGATTCTGCCTCAAATAGTTAAAATGGAAAGTGTTGCATGCTTGTTAATATTTTTTTCAAATCATTGTGAAGTACATACAGTAGCATCCTCTACAAGCACTTCTTGGTACTCATAGTCTGACATTTTCACTAAACTGTACCAAAAGTAAGCAAATCCTCAGATGAAGAAAGCCCTGTGTTAAAATGAAGTTCATACTGTCAGCATGCATCAGGGATGTAAAGGTGAAACAAAGTAGAAAATTCTGCAGTGGGGTAATAATTATTTTCAAGCACAGGATTGTTTATAGAGACAGGATGCTCAGCAATGTGGTTATGCAAATTACACATATGAAAACAAGAATTAAATACCGCCTTTCAATAATTACATAGAAGGAATCTGTTTGGAAGATGTATGTGGTGTCTTTAAAGCCAAATATTAAAAAGATTCAGACACAATAGACAGGTGTTCGGGCTTTTTGAGAGGTTTCACTGTGAATTATTTCAGGTGATGGAATTGTTTCATCTGATATTTTTGTAAGGTTTAAAAGTCTGATCTTAATTTCATTTTCTGGACTCAGAGTGCCTGGTTATGAGATACTAGCAATTAGTTCTATACATTTTTTACTCTTAAGTAATTTTTAGGTATTCTCAGCCTTAAATTCTACTATATATTTCATTGGGAATAAATATTTGCTGTTTTTTCCTTTAAAATTGTATTAATTCAATTAATTCAAATTTAATAATATTACACATTAAAAGCATTAATTAGTGCTTTTCAATATCAAAATCAAAGTAATTAGAAACTTAATGAACCGAAAATAATATAACAGGATCTCTTCTATTCTCCACTAGAGCAGCAATAATTTAATAAAAAGAGAGGCACCCCAGAATTTCCCAGAGAAAGAGAAAATTAAGTGGTGGTTGGGTTGGAACTGCAGTTGCTGAAGAGTCATGCAGTCACAAAAAAAAGGAGGGAGAGAAGTATCTGCATTTCAGTTTAAACAGAAAAAGAGGGACCTTAGGAGACTTTGAAAACTGCATCCTTGGGCAGCACACTGAGTATTATCACATCTCTATTTCTCCTGTAGAAAATGTTACAGCTTGATTGTCAGAGCTACTCCCAGCTGCATTTTATGCATTACAGCATTCTATATTACTAAGTTTGGGAATTGCTTTTTCTTATGTTTTGTTGGTGGTGGTGGTGGGTTTCTTTCCATTGTGGTAATCTGAAGCCTAGACATCTTCCTCTTGCAGACTGAAAACATAGCTTTTCTTCCCTTAAATCAGGTTGGGGCAGGAAGGTGTTTTCTTGGTCTGGTCCTTTGTGACCCTTCTGCTGTTCGTAGCAATTGGGGAAGTACTGTGGCTGGTGGGTTTGGTGAGAGCTGTGATGCTGGGAAGACCTGTCCTTGCTCAAACACTTAGCTTGTGTACATGTGTTCCTAAACAAGCAGCAGAGAGAAGACAAACACTGCAAAGTCTGGCTTCAGGCAGATGGGAACCTCTGAGTAATATTGGTAGCTTGACTAATGCCATTCAGGCTTTTAATTTCATAATTTATGGACATCATGTCATTTATTAAAATCTGCACCAAGCAGTCAGAAGTGAGGAAATGAGGAATTTCAAACACTTTACATTGCTCACATAAGCCTTTTTCTTCCCCCTAAAGCCAATGCATTTCTTCACAGTGCAATAACCTTCATGTTAACCCAAAATTAATATGGTTCTGTCAAAAGCAAGGCTGAGAAGGAATGCAGATGTATCTTCAAGGGAGATGATTTCTTCTAGAAACAAGCTGGTCATTATGACATTTATCTCATCTGACTTTGGCTGTATGAAAGATGAGTATCTACTTTAAGTGTGTGCATAGACTGATTTTCTTCAACTGTGCTGTCTGATCCCTAAGGCAGATTTCCCTCGCTTAAAGCCCTACAGTGCCCTGTACCTTACCCTGTCCCACCTACAGCCCCACTGCCAATAAATTAAAGAAGCCATCTTGGCTCCCTTTTCAGCTGGAGGAAAGAGTATGCACTTCAGCAGACCTTGTTTGTCCCTTTGTAGGAGAAACATCTGCATAGGTCAGACCCTCTGGGGTGCCTGGTTCTCCCTCTAACATTAGGGGGAACCTAGACAAATGGCAAGGAAAGATTGCATCACTTTCAGATAGCTACCTATGGCTGGGAGGAATCTGTTCACCAGGAGCTGAGAAGCGGCTGTGGTTACACCTTGTTTAGTGCATAGCCAATTAAATCCCCATAAAGCGAGCTTCTCCCATATGTTGTGCTCATTAGACTGCTCTAAAACCTTCCAATTATCCATACTGATAATGAAATGAAAGGCAAAATAACTCCCCAGACACAGGAGTCTTTATACTGCAGTTCCTTATAGAGAAGTCCATGGCCTGCACTAGCTTATCCCTCCTTTTATGTTTATTTTTAGGTTTGTGCAGGTAAAGGTAGATGGTTGCTTCATGTGTCTAAAATAACCAACATATCAAAGCAAACCAAGGGTAAGCAGAGCTGATGTGGACATGCCTTACACCGGTCAATTCAGAGCAGGAAGTTTCTTTCTTCTCAGTTGTTTTGTTAGCTGACCACACAAGAAATCCTCAAGTTCACCAGTAGTGTTTCACTTGTCAAGCCTTTTTGACAACTGATATTCCTTCTTGTGTAGCCTGAAGGTCACACAATGAGAGTACCCATCAGCCAACGGGGAAGGGACCTTCATGTTCTGGAGCACCTGGGCTGCATTGCACATCTTGAGAAACGTGGAGTTTATGCTTGGTGGTGTAAGCAAACAACACTCCTTTACATGAGAAAGGAATAGAATTTTCTGCATAGCACCTGTGCAGTCTGGCTGAATTAATTGTATGATTTGAGTGCAATGGTTTTTATGCCTATGGTTTTGTTGATAAATCCCTATGATCAGTAATCCAAAATCAAGCTTTTCCCACGAAATAAAAAAGATAATCTTTTCAGATGTGAGGTTGCTTTTCTGGCCTCTCTTCCAGTTCTGACAAATCCACATCACCCTTCCTATTGAAATAAAGGAATAATGAGCTTGCACACTTGGAAAATAAAAAATTAATCCTAAAGAATAAGATTTTAAAATGTAACTTGGAAATACAGTTTCCTTGTGATTTCTGGTGCAGGGGGATTTTAAACTCAGTTGATGCAGTGCAATAGCAACAGACAGTGCGCTGAACTGAAGAAGTGGATTGCTATTCTGAGGTGCTGCAAACTAGCCTACAGATGCTTTCTGAGGTCTAAAATGAAAACACTCTGGTTCCACTTGCACCAAAACCACTCTGCTGACAACAGTTCATTATCACTGTGCAAATACTGCATGTGTATGGTGGTTTATATCGTGTAAATTTGGAATGCCCTAATTCAACACATGCTGAGCTGGGGATCACTGTATGATTATTGGTATTAGACATTTTCTTTGGTGATTATACTCTACATGTGTGACCTCAGGACAAAGTACTAAGAGGCATTAACTAGAAAACTTGGAGACAATCAAATCCAAACTTATGTAGTAAAACCCCAAACACTGGAAAATGCAACCTGGAAAAAAAATTGAGACTGACTTCTTTTCATGAGGAATGTGGTTGTATATGTTGAAATGACTGTCCAGGACAGATTTTTGCAAAGCTCACAGTACCCGGCAGTTCCTTTATAAGTAGAGAATGCGAATTATAGAAGTTGCTCATGGCCTTGTGCAGGAGAGCTCAAGATATCTGTGTTTCCTCAAACCATCTGCAACTGACTGGCTCTTGAAAATATTTGAGAGAAAGAGTCATTTCCCAGTGCAGGTAAGGTTTAATGTTAATGTGCCCAGCTGTGCTTGAAGGGCTGCTGAGTGTGAGTGACTAATACAGTTGCCAGCATAGCAACTTCAATGTGTAATTTATTGTTGTGTAGGCTGTCTGGATAGCTCAGCCCCGCAGCCTTTTATTTTGCCAGATGCTGATCACCTCCTGAGAAGTGCTAAGACATCTCATTTGTCAGTGCGTGCTTGGTGCCTTGCAGAAAGTAATCAGAGCCTTGTTGGGTTTGTGACCCACCAGTACTGAAAAATTAAGGCAATCCATCCTCTGGAAACAGAGACAGCTAACATAAAGCCAGTGCCCTTGAAAGAGCCACTGTGACCTCTGGTTTGTGCAATTTAGAGGAGACATCACTTAGTCTGCTGAATCTGCTCATTAACTGCTGGAACAAAGAATTACTGTGAATAAATAGTCCTCTTAGCTTCCCCTGCTCCACCATTTGAAAGCTAAAAAATCTTCTGGAGGTGGCATAATGGAAATTAACTGAGTGGCACTAGCTTGAGGTTCCCCCTGGCAGCCTCAGGCATGGGGCAGTGCCCAGCCAGGCTTCAAGGGAGCCTGTGGAAGGTAGTCCCTGTGATTTTTGCTCCTAACAGCCCCTGCCTGCAATGCCTGGGTTGGTTTGTGTTGTTTGTGTTGGGATCATGTCCCTGGCACTGCTGGGACAGCTCTCAGAATTGGTACTACCTGACCTGTATGAGACTTTGCTTCTTTGCCTGGGGCTCCAAAGGGCTTTCTGGGCAGAGGTCTTTTTCCTGCCAGAGAGATCCGGCTTCTGTGTAGCACCAGCTCTCTTGAAACACATCACCCTAGGCAAGGATCAGCTGGATTGTTCCCCCATGTCCATCAGAAACTACACCAGCACCTTGTACCATGTTAATTACACAAGACAGAGCAGCTTTCAGGACATAAATGGATGGTGATGCCCTACAATGAGCATTTAAGATGGGTATGTTTGCCAACTTGTTTTGCTTGATGACTGTAGGAAAATATTTCCTTTTAATGAGGTATATTTACTACTTTCTCCCTTCTGCTAGCAAACATTTCTGCTGCAGGTTGTATGGCTTCCAACATTAGCCAGTGGGAAAAACATGGAGTTCCCTGAAAAAGTGCTGACGAAGCAATATATTTTCTTCATGCTGAGCCTCAAAGAGTGGATGAATGTAGGAATGATATGAATAGGTCAGTAAGGACATAGGGTAAGGTGCTGCCTCCCTGCCACCAGCACCTCCCACAGAGCCAGTTCCTCCTCCTGGGTGCCACCACCGCCTGCTGCAGCACCATGGCTGGCTCAATGGTGCCAGGAAACTACATGGTGTCTAGCTTCTTCCCATGAAGGATTATTTTCATCTAGGATTTCATAGGGTTTGGAAAAGGGTTCAACATTTAAATGCTGCCAGGGATCTCCAGAGGAAAGAGGCCAGTGCATGTGTCCTGTCAGACACCTCACCAGCTGTGTTATTCAAAACTGGTTGTGAGCAAGCTGAATTCACTTAATATCATTGGTATTATAGCACCAGTCAGTGACAGGACTCTGGTTGGGGATCTCACTGAGAGCAGCTTTTGCCTGGTTTTGCTATGTGACTCATCCTGTAAGAGGAGAGCTCAGATTTCCTTGCAGTTGTGCTGTGGCCTCTGGATCTGCTGCTGCTGGCAAACAGGCTTCTGAGTCTTTTCCTTTTTTTCAGATGTACCTAACTAAAAAAATCCAAATTCAACAATTTTCGTCTAGGAGCACTGGCTGATGTGAGAGTCCCATCTCATTAGGCTTCATATAAAGACAAGACTACATTTATCCTGTCACACGAAGTGCTTGCACCTTGACAAACTGGAAGGGAAGCAGCTACAGTGAAAAATGCCTTGCCAAAATTCATGCAACAGATCAAAAGTTGAGCCAGAAATGTTAGCCAGCTATCCCAGTTCCTGGCATCTGAGTAGACCTGCTCCAAACTGGCTAGCAGGTGGATCTGTGTATTTATTCATACCAGTGGCTGCTGCCTCTTACAAAATATGCTAAAAAACTCACACTGCAAAATTAAATATACTTTGGAGGAATTGCTGGCCCCTGGCTGACCAGCACTTCAGCCAAGGAACAGCTCCAGCAGCAGCTGCTCATGCTGGATGATGAACATCACCTTCCCTGAATTTTGTAAAGCTAACAGCATACAAGGACCTACTGAAGGGCCAAACAGCACCATTGACTTCTAGTCCACATGTGCCCTTGATCATATCAGATAATTTTACCCAAAAATAATTGCCGTGACTTGTCCCTGGCTTTGGAGAATAAAAATGCACAGATTTTCCAAACTTTAAGAAGCTGATTCAGTATTCTAATCTCTTTCTGCGTAAGAACAAATCACTAGACTTTACCTAGTCATTTCCACAGCCAAATCATGACTTCTGGTTGAATGACAAATTATGCTGCTACAGTTTGCATGCTAGCTGAGTGCCTCTCACTTCAGCTGAAATTAAATTGTGGGAGTAAGTATCATCCTCTCCAGCCCACTGCCTTTCTGAATGAATGAGGTTTGTCTCAAAGTATCACAAATTATTTTAGCTCCTTGCATATGTTACAGATTTTAGTTGCTCTGAACTTTTTGATTTATTAATCAAAAGCAGTTGCCTGTGAAAGAGATTGCTTTTGACCATGTTGTCTGTGAGGTCTGTCTGAAAAAAAATTACTGCTGTAACTGAAGAAACATTACTCTGGAGATTGATACTCTGGATCCCTGAGCATGCACTTAGAGTTATATAAGTTTTCTTGTTAACCTGCTGGATTTTAAAAAAGAGCTTCAAAGTTCTCAATAGTAGTCCATCTTTTTCAGGACCATTTTGCAGTGAGTTGACCCAAGTTATTTCGCCTCAGCCTGAAATTTCTTTGGACAGTACCAGAATACAGTGCAATGTACTGGTGAGACAGAGAGACAAAGGTGAAGCTTCAGAATGAAAGGGAGAGAAACAAGGAACTGTGCAGGCTATGTACAGTGTTAAAACCCCACAGCCAATGGAGGGAAATCAGGGGTGATGTTGATGTCAGTAAGTGAGCAGTTTGGCTGCCAAAATAAGAAAAGAAAATTTAGAACCCAGGGGTTGCCTGTACTGAGAAGGTGCTTTTTTATTTCTGTGATACATACTCATGGGGATTGGGTTTGCCCAGCAAAGGTTTAGCTGCCCTGCAGAGCTAGCACTCTATGGGTTGCTGATTGTTGTAGTACCCAGGCTTCCCTGGGTACTTGACAGAGCTTCCCCTGAGAAAACTGTTCCTGTGGCCATGACACTGCACAGTTATAAGAAAAAGTGGTGTACACCCCCAAAACGATGTGTTTCCATCTACTTCATCAGCTCAGGTGAGGAGACATCATGCTACTGGAGCAGGCACAGCTTGCAAGTGTCCACTGGCAGCAGAGAGCAGAGGGGGGAACAGCCTCGCCCAGGGCAGCCCAGCCGTGCCACTCAATTGTCACAAGACTGGCACTTTCTTGTGGCCCAATGTGGAACAAGAAAATAAAGTTTCTATGAAGAAAGAGAGTCATTGCCCAGAGGGAGAAGGAGGGCAGTTGTTGATATAGCAACTGAAAAGGACTTGTTGGAAGTCTGTGGCAGTGCCCCACCAGGAGACCAGGGGTGATAATTTCTTATTAATTTGGCCTTCTTCATACAGGAGAGGTCTGGGTTTAGGGAAATTACATCTTCATGTGGCCAGATTTTTTTTTTTTTTAAATTTTAGTGCCAACCATAGTAAAGAAGTTTGATTCATTGCACAACTGTTACCATTTTGGAGAGTTATTTTTCTTTGGTCTGTTATAAAACTCTGTATGGGATGAGCATCAATAGGGCAAACATTACACTTGCTGAAGGCAACAGCTGTTATGCTTGTGCTTGAGGAGGAAGAAAGAAAATCTTTTTGTGATTAATGCCAGGAACTTCTTCATGCTTTTTGGATAAGAGTGAGACAACAGTTGGTACAGACACATGTTCCTCTCCCTGCCCAGGTTGCATTATTAGCAACTGTTAGTGCAAGTCAAAATAATAGTCATTTTCTGGTGATAAATAATTTTATCTGAAAATAGTTAATTTCTTTCATGTGTGAACACATTCTCAAATGAAAAGATAAAAATTACCGATGGTCATTTTATTGAAATAAATGGGGTTTTAGGCTGTTTGGACTGAAACTTGCACAGCATCTAATGTTTATGGCTGTAACAATAAAATTATCATGACATTTTCATCAGATCGTATGAATGAGAGGTTAGAAACTTGAAATGCTCTGTCTGAGAAACTAGTAATGTGACAACACTCTGCATTAAGCAATTGCAGTGTTGCAGTTGGTAGGAAGTGAGACTGTCAACATGTCCTCAGACTAAGGGACAAAAATATCACCACAACACACCTTACTGTGATTGAGAAATCCTTCCAGTGAAGAGAAATAAAAGACAATAAACCTAAGAGTTTTGAGCCAGAAATCAGGAGCAGGTGACATGCAGTGCCCAGCCCAGCTCAGGCAGTGTTAGGGATGAGCAGATCCTCCAGCCACCTGCCTTCTTCACTCCTTGAAGACGAGCAGGCCCAAAACACCTTTGTTTTCACCATTTCCACATGAAATAATGTATCATTGCTTCTGTTACCTTTGTCAGCCCAAGGAAGTGGGGGAATAAATCAGTGTCCTATCTTCAGTGCATACTGGTTTTTTCTGTGAAGGAGTCTGCTTTACTATTGGAGCTCTTCTGCATGCCTTTCTTAGCCCTTTCTGCTATTCCCACGATAGCAGGTGGGCAATATGTTTTCATACTGAAGGACTTCCTCAGACAGCAGGATAGGGAGAGCAAAGCATCCACCTCATGAGAGTGAACATGCGCCCACCTTTCACAACAGCTTCCCTGCAACAGACCTGGCTGGGCAGTGCTAGCAAGCTGCTTCTTTCAAGGATCACCTGCTAAAGCTGACCAGTTCTCCAGGCTGGATGAAGCCTCCATAGGATGTCCTTCCAAGTCACACATAGATCCCTTGGGAAGGTGTCAGGGATAGGCACTGTGGTGCATTAATCAACCCCAGGACTATGACGAGTCCCCAGTGTGATACAGATGTAAACCAAGGCAAATAAAATTGTCAGATGTGTCAGGCCAGGTATTTGCAGTAGACTTTATTTGCAGTAGGCGTTATTGCTGTCGCATAAAGGGTGAGGCCCTGCCTGCAGTCCTGTGACTAAGCCTGGTCACTTGTGTTCAGAGAAGATTAAATCAGTCGGAAGCAGGTGAACATATGGGGCAATTTTTGGCAGATAATGGGCTAAAAGATGCCAAGAAGAAGTCACTGCATCTTTTGTCAGTGTTGCTAGTAAGGAGAGCAGGCTGGGAGCCTCTCCAGCCCCACCACTGCCCTGTGATGTAAGGTTGCAGCTGGACTGCAAGCCAACTCCACCTCTGAGTCATTGCCTTGACTCCAGCATGGCTATGAGTCATCCCTGCTTGGCTGTTCCTCCTCTCACAATTAAAGCACAATAGGAAACTCCAGATAAAATTGTGTTGGATGAAGGAAGCATGGTGTTCTTGTCAGAAACCATCACGCACTCCCTGACCTCCTGAGGGATGCCCAGGCTGACCCACTGCTGTGGTTAAAATCTTTTCCTCTCTGTAACACTCTAACTGCCCAGGACATCTGGCATAATCAAGTCCATTCCTTTGATTTACTCAAATTCCAGTTCAATCAGTTCCCAGTCACTACTTCTACCAGGGGAGCAGAGGTGCCTGAGGCTGGCAAGAGCTCATCATGTCCTCTGAGCAGCAAAAGCAACAGTGTCAGTAGACCTCAAATGAGATGTGATCACAGCAAGGAAAACTGAGGAGACGGTGTTATGACACCCCCTGGCCTGCAAAGCAGGGGCTCAACCAGAAGATGTGGGTTAGTTTCACTGAATATTGGTTTCAAATTAATGGTAACTATTATTTGGATATAACCAGGTGATGTCTGAATTACAAGAATGTCTAGACATTGTCCAGACAACATTGCATAAATGGGTACATTTGAGGCAGCTTTAGAATCCACCTTTCTAATAAAACAAGCCCAATTAGTGAACTTATTAGTAGCCTTTCTAGCCAGGAGCCATTCATCTGGTCTGGGAAAAGTCAGAGATAGACCGGGTCTAAACAGAGCCCTGGTCAACAGAAGGTCCCAGGGCACTCACAGCTCAGCATCAACCACTGCAATGACCCCACTTCAGAGGACATAATGTCATGATCAGAACAAGGATGGCACCCTGAACACGCAGGCCTGTCCACTGATACTCATCAGAGCTGATGCTGAAGATGATCATTCATCCTTAGCCTGAAGTGCTCAGACTGGGAATGGCTTGTCTGGGCAGAGAGCATTGGCCACACTGATGCCTTCATGCCATCCCAAACTTCAGCCCCAAAGTTCCCAGTGACCTTCCCAGCCAACAGCTTTCCTGTTTCTTACTGTCATTGAACCTTCTATAGAGCTCCTTATCTGACCTGGGCTGACCTCCCAAGCAAGCCAGTCCTGCCATGGACTCACCGCCTTAGTCCAAGACCTGACCCTTTTGTCCCTCCCAGGAAGTACAAGGAGTTGCCTCTGTGTTCACCTCCTCCATGACCTGCTGAAGGGTCGAAATTCAGCAGTCTTCTAGTCTTTTCCAACTTCATTTACTTTTAGGGCAGAAAACTCCATTTTGTTTCCTCTACTGGCTTCTCTTTGCCACCTGAGAGTTTAGGCTTCGTGCTGGATAGATGCATAATGAAAGTATGCAGGGTACAGGCTTGCATCTCCCAGGGCGGCAAAATCCCAACTGCAGCATCACATAGAGCCCAGAGCCTCAAATGCTCAGATCTACTTTAAAAAGAGCAGAGGAAAATCCTAGGAGATGGACAAGATGAAAAGTAAGAGATGGAAGGGCATCAGCCTCACAGAGCCAAGACATGGCTCGGGGTCTACCAGTTCAGGTGGCATCTGAAGGGTAACACTGAACTTGCTAACACAGACCCAAACAGCATGCCTCACAATTCAAAAGACTTCAGAAACCTTGGAGGGGACTGAAGGAGAGGAAACTCTTCAAGGAGGTTCTTCTTGGCACATGAATGAAAAAAACCCAAAGCAAACCATAAGTTAATCAAATGGTGCAAGGTTTTGCCATCGTGGGATGCTGAGGGAGAGCTGTTTGGGTTGGCCTCTATCCAGCCAGAAGGGTAAATACTCCCAGCTGGGCTGCAGGAACGACAGTCTGCTTGAGCTGGTGGCTGAACCAGGCTGGAAAAGAAGGGGAAGGCATAGGTATACAAACTCTGTCTGTCCTACTCCTTGCAGGTGATGTTTAAGAGCCCAAGACCTAGTGAGAGAAGAAATTCTGAAATGCCTGTGGAAAAGTGTCTTGGCAGAAATGAGGGGAAAAATGCAATATTGTTTTATGAAAAAAAGCTTGCCTGAGTTGCCAGGGTTAACACATGTTGGGTAGAAGCAGAGCTGAAAATCACTGGCTACAGGCCATTAGTACATCTGAACAGAGAAAACACATGTGAAACCAGATCCTTGCTGAAATCAGGGAGATTTTCGCTGTTTGACATGCTGCAAAGTGCCAGTTGCCAAGCCCTAGTTCAACCCAATGTTATCAGCACACCTTGAGGGTGTCCAGCTCAATTTTGCGTCTCCATTCTTCTGACTTTATCTGCAGATATGCTTTTAACCCTTTGGGTTCAGGCTCTGGCTTGCTGGCTGTGAAGCCAAAGTTGTATCACATGTACGAGGACTGCCTGGCATAGCTCAGTTACCATCCTCAGAAATATTTCTCAGTGTACAAGCCTGCCAGGATGTGCAAGGGTAAAGTTTCACCCCCCTGTGCAGAAGGCAAAATTAATACATTCAGTGCTGAAATACACATTTTCCTATTTACTACCAGATATAAATTACCAGCAGAGGGAAGAGAGGATTTAGATCAGGGGACTCCTTTGATGCAAATGTACTTTAATTCCAGCTCTTTATCCCAAGGGTGTTATTTGCTGGTATTTTAAAATTGCCTGTAGGCCTGCCAGAACCAGATTCCCCCATTTCTAGAACATCCACCATGAACATCATTTTCTTGATTTCCTCTACTTGAATGCCTTCCAAGTTTCTAATTGGTGAAAGGACAGTGTTTCTGTTCCTGCAGAGATCTGAAACACAGATTTTCTGGTCAAATGGCAGAGATACTATTTTGGCAGAGACTGATTTCCAAATCATCTGCGAGCTGTTCTCTTGCTGGGGAGATGGGAGTCAGCTGAGGAGTTTCCATGACACAAAACAGATTCACGCAGGGCTGCACATATGTACCTGACTGTGCTGGGAGAGGAGGGTTTTGCCCTGGTGTAACATCTTCAGGTATGGTAGCCTCCTTTCAGGGAGGATTGAGGATGGGAAAGATGAAGATGGGGATGCAGAGGAGCACCCTTCCAAGGTTGTCAGGAAGCTGAGTTCCCCTTCACAGGTGTGATACCCAGTGTCCTGTCGGCACAGGGAGCCCATGGCTAGCTTCCAAGGTCTGGTGGGCACAGAATGGGGGCACAGGGGGCTCATGGAGCTGTATTCCCTCTCATCACTCAGGCAGAACAAACTCACCCCACACAGATTTCAGTTTAGGACCAGGCAAGGCTGCTGTGAACTCATTGAAATGAGCAGTCACCTCCTCTTTTACCACATAGCATAAAAATGCAACATATTCATGTACAGTGAAGGGGCCTTTCCTCATGGCAACAACACTGCAGGGCAGGGAGATATTTAGCCTGAACAGACATAGTTCATTTGGTATAGTAGGGAAGTGTGGCCAGGACAATATAATGTATAATCTTACATGGCAAACTTGGGAAAGGTAGGCAAATAAACGGGAAAGCAACCTGCCAGGTGTCTGTGACACTGGAGCTGATATGAGAAGTGTTCAAATAAGATAACTCAGGTTCTGGGAATGACAGTGCTCATCAGAGGACCCAAACACAGCTGTTTCCCACCTGATCATGGGCAATGCATATGCCGTTAAATGCATGGGTGTGGACTTACTGGGATATACTTGTAGCATCCTTGTCTCCTATATGGGATTGTAGCCTTTCAGCCTAGGTGCTCTAAATCTCTGCCTGGAGGACCTAATGTCTCCACTGACTCTGCTGGAGGAGGGGCCTCAGCACCCACCTGAAAAACATGCTAGTGGGATTATTCCAAACACTGAATCAGTTAAGTCTCCTCTCTTAATATGCAAAGGAACTAACTTGAGCAACCTGGTCTAGTGAAAGGTATCCCTGCCCATGGCCAGGGGGCTGGAACTGTATGATTTTTAAGGTCCCTTCCAACCCAAAACATTTTGTGATTCTGTGAGGATGAACTTCTGAAAACTGTGTCTTTTCTTTTACCTTTTAGACTTAGAGCACTAAAGGTAGGTTTGTTGGAAAGGCAGCTGTAACTTGTGATGACATAGACCAGAACCAGATCCAAGTATCTTCCTTTGCAGGTGTTGCTATTAGGCAGTTCTTGGTGTCTGCCCCCCCACTTTGCTCCCGCAGAGATCAAACTTGCTACCTCTTTTTGAGGTGAATAATGGCATGTTCCCAAGCAGCTCAGTGGCCATTGGTGGCTTTACTCACAGGGCATGGGAATACTTCGTGAGGAACTGGCAGACCATGGCTCTGAATTGGTATCGGATGTTTGTGTTTCCTAGGTCACATTACTCACACAGGGACAGTGCTGTTTGAGTCTGACAGGAGACATCTCTAGTAATGTCTGCTCTGAGAAATTAGACCAGTTCAGGAGGACCCAGGGGTGGCAGAAGAGAGGATATGAGGCTTCCAGAACTATGCTTGGATTTAAGTGAGACCTTGTGATGATTTGAATTTAAAAGAATTTTGTTAATTGGACAAGCAAATCAAATACAAGCAGATGATCCCTCTGCTTTCAGCAGATTATCATAAGGTTCAATGGGTTCATAAGGTGGGAAGGGAAGGGAAGGG